>CAUYRH010053007.1:0-26698 GCA_963574655.1 Perodicticus potto
ATTTGAGGCCCCGATGGCAATTACAGCAATAAAACAGATAAATGGGACTTGATTGAATTAAAATTTTCTTCACAGCTGGGGAAATGATCAAAAGAGCAGACAGACTTCCTCCTTCATCCCTGCCACACCATTAAAAGAGACAACCAGGTGGATGGTGATCTCCATGTGGTTAAGGCTGACAGAACAGTCACATCTTTTACTTAGTACTTATGAGTTAAGTATGAAATGTCTGATTTCCATAAGTACTGAGTTTGGCAGTTGAAATCTCTGACATTTCATGTTTTATTTTCACTGTGAAGGTAATCCTTATTTCTGCCCTGAAATGTCAATGTTCTGAGGCCTTTGTAATTGCTCCCACTGAAAGGCGTGCTGGTCATGTACACGAACTGCAACTGCTGTCACCGTCACCATGCTCCAGTAACAGCGGGGAGCACAGAGACCAGCCTGCTACTAGAGAAGTGGCTGAGAAATAAAACGCATGCATGAAGCCAGCACATTGAACCCCACAATTGCACTAATGTACACAGCTATGATTTAATAAAAAAAATAAAACGCATGCATGTGAAAACCACCAAAGGAAGAGAAAGCAGAGATGAAGTCTGTATGGGAAGTGAAAACACTAGCAAAATAATCTGTTACCAGCAAAAGAGCACACGAGTCAGTCGTCACATCACTGATAATCATCACGTCACTTCCTGTAAATGTCTTTACAATGCTTGAAATGTGACGCCTCGCACCCAGCCCGGCGGTGTGAATGGGGGTGGGGGTCGGGGTGGCGAACGCACCCATTGCAGGACTGGAACACAGGAAGCTGCAGCTGACTTGAGCCTGCCTGTCTTCGCCCCATAATCCGAGGCTGCTCTAGGAGCAGGGCGTGCTCCGAGCACGTGGCTGGGCAAGGCTGGTGAGCGAGTTCAGGTAACAAACACCCCGTGTGGAGGCCTTGCCCAGTGTCGTGCCAGCTCGGTGGGAGAGCTCGGAGCACAGGACCTCTGCTCCCCTCTCTGCTCTTCTTTGGAAGACACGCAGCTCGTCGATGCCCCCATCACAGAGTTCAATGTTCGTCTACCACAGTTACTCAAAAAAATTCCCTTAGAATGACAAGTACGTGTGGGGAATGTCCAATGTCATTAGTATTTGGGTAAACAGTAGACTGGGAGCTCCACAGAACAGAAATGTCTGCCTGCCTTGGTTTCTAGTTTATCCTAATGCCCGAAACATCGACTGGAGTGAGGACAGTGCTCACAGGGTCCTCTGGCCAAGCCCCAGGGAGAGCCAGATCAGTGTTTAAAGTAAATGGACGGCGATCTTTCTATAAAAAACGTTTGTCTCTCAATGAGGGAGAGAGATTCCTAGCATTCCCAGGTGCTCTTGAAACATATTTTCCTGCTAAAACAAGGTTTTCAAAAGTATTCTGAATCTGGACCAGTATTCTGAATTCTGTTCCTTGTGAACAAAAGAATTAATTACTCCACTGAAAATTGATGCCATTCCTACAATTCTAAACCAATGGCTGAGAAATTACCACCTGGAAGAGAGCACCTTCAAAACGCAAGGACTGTGCAGGCCGTAACATTACAGGTGTGCCCCTGACCATCACAGGGACACACGGGCTGGACGGCTCAGAGAGAAGGCGGCTGTTTGAGCAGTTTTGAAACTGCCGTCTCCCTTGAACAGCAGTGAGCAACCATTCCGAGAAGTAGAAAAGCTCAGCTTGCTCTGTGCAGTCTGAGTATTGTGGGGTCAACACAGTGTTCCTCACTTTCCAAGACATGAAACAGTTCTAAGAAACGGACAAGAATGTAGAAATAACTACAATGCTGATATTATGCCTGGCTTGTTTCTGGCAGTCCTGCATTAATTCCTGTAAATGCCTCAACTGGCCAGGCCTCCAAGCCAAAATGAAATCACAGCTATCCTTCCTCTTAGAGAAATGCAAGTGAAAGAAAATATTTTTCCTAAATTGTCTAAGCAAACTTTTTGTTTTTCCATATTTGACCCAAATAGCTACCATATTGGTAGTATAATTTATACCCTAAGTTAGAAGGAGCTTCCTCAAAAAAGAAAAATTCCCCAACTCAATAATTTAATATTCTACATCCAAAACTGCTCACCTATATTTCTGAAATTTAAAATGCTAAAAAGTTTATTTATAAGAAGTTAATCAATCAGTAAGTAGGCATTAAATGCATAATGAGGACACATCCCACGGCTCTCTCTTTACAATGATTAAAATGTTTCACTATAGAATTAACTTGTAAGGAAGTGCTTTGGTGTATGCAAGAGGTGGTAAATTTTCTAATTTTCAAAAATCAATACATGTGATTCTGTAATGAAGACCAGCCACAGCCCATATTAGAGATTGGATGACTTGACATCAAGTTCTTAAACTAAAAAGAAACATTGAAGGTATGAAATTTTTGTAGCTAGCTATTTTTCATTTGAACAATATTTAAATTCAAGCACACAAGATTAGTTGATTAGAAATACACATATATGTAGAAATACTCTGTATTCCTTTAAAGAAAAGGAAAATCATTTTTAAAAGATGAAATTATTTAAAAAAGAATAATACTATCAATCATAGTTTGAGTTAGAAACTATGCTTTCCTCTCCAATTTTCTGGAAGAATTTGTGCAAATTTTATGTTATTTCTTTCTTAAATATATGGTGGAGTTCATCAGTGGGGGGGGGAGATACCAACAGTTTGGTTTTTATTTTTTGTTTTATTTCAGGCTTTATAAATGACAATTCTATTTCCCCCTCTGCATTTCATTAAGTAAGATTACCAAAAGCTGACCCTGCTGTCATCAAAGATTTCCTTTTAGTCATCACCTTACTGGGTAAAAAGTAGGAGGGAAGTAGAACGGCGTGACTGGAGGTACTAATACTCTGTAACTAGTCTGCAGTTGTTTACCTTGGGGCTTCTCTGCACTGACCGGCCAACTCAACCCTCTGCCAAGGAAGGCTTGACGGGCGCAAGGAGAGGTGAGGTACCAAACGCCCGGAGAGCGGGTCCTTCTCATGGGCTCAGCTGAGGCGTCCTGTCTTCCTTTCTTTCTTTCATCCTTTATTATTTTCTAACCTTGAATATGTCCTAGCATTGCTTTAATATTAATTTCTAACCTAAATCTCAGATTCTGGAGGGGATTATAATCAAGTTTATTTTCCACTTGCTTTGGAGCAAAGTCAAGGTTTGATACTGGCTGAATTGTGGAAGACATGGTGAATTCTAAATAAGAAGGTGTTTAAGACCATGAATCTATTCCCGCAGACAAATTTGAAGAGTCAGCTTTTCAGAAAATTGAACTTGTAATAATAATCCAAACTGACCCCTTACTTTCCAATTTTATTTTTCCCTAAAAGTCATAATTTTCTTCATTATAGTATAACTCTTGTTTTATTTTTATTTTTTACCAGAATGAGAAATCTTTCTGGATTTTTTTAATTTTAGAATATTATAAGGTATAAATGACTAGGTTAAATTGTTTGCATTTGTTAACTAAAGTTCAAGTTCTAGTTGAGCCCTTCACCCAGGGGTTGGTAAGCTTTCCCCTAAATGGGCACAATGTAAGTGCATATACCTATTGTTTCAACACCTACCTATCTCATACTTATGAGAACTAGATAGTTCTATCACTTCAGAAATTATTTGTTCTTACCAAGGAATGAAGGCAAAATACAAGCACTATTGGTTTAAATAGTTCCCATAAATTGTCTTACCGCTGATATCCGTGATTTCTGTTTATGCTAAAAAGGGAATAGTATTATTTTACAGAATATTTTCTGTTGTGTTTGTGTTATATTATTTCTTGTGAAGTGAAGTCCATGAAGACTTCATACAAAGATTTCCAGTCTACCATCTTAAAAGGTAATTAGCAAGGGAAGAATTAATAAGGAACCTGAGTTTGCTCCACTGTTCAAATGCGGTTCCACAGAAGCTAATTAATGTCCACGCTGGGACCCCCTGCAGGCCTTTCTGAGGCCTGGGTAGTGGACAGCCCTCCTGTCGCTGTGACCGAGAATCAGAGGGAACTGGAGTCTGGGTGCCTCCCTTTCTCCACCCAGGACTTCGATTCCGTGACACCTGCGTGTCAAAGCTCAGCCTGCAGTGATTCAGTTTTACACCAGTGTGTAAATAACAACAGCTGCAGCAGGGCGCAGTCTGTACCCACTTAAACATCAGGAGTTTGAACTGGTCATGTATTATTACTGCCTATAATGTAATTCAGTAAGAGATTACCAAATTGGAACCAGGGCCCCAGAGCAATGCGTATGAGCTTCTAGTCCGCAGCAGCCGCCACCTGCTGTCCACATGGCCCTGCCTGACTCTCGCCTGGTGTCTGAAATGTCTGTGTTGGCTGCACCGTTTCTCACGCATGTAGCCAGCACGTCCGGGCTGCTCAGGGTTTTCTCCTCTACTTGAAATGTCTTTCTCTCTGTTGAACTCTGCGGAGGCAAGTCCCATCTTGTGCACAAAGACTCTTGCTGATTCTTTTAACTGAAACTTTCTGTGAAGATCATTCTGGTGACCGTCCTCCTTCCCTCCCCTCACAACCATTTGTGTGTGTGGCAGCTCTGTTTCCAACATTGTGCCTGTTTCCAAACGGGCTGTCCAGCTGGCAGGAAAGCAGGAGAAATTCACTGTGATTTCTAGACCCACGTGCGTAGAAATTGTGTTATTTAGTTGCTATTTAATAGGACATTACAAAAAAACAAGTGGATACAAACTTAGCTTATTAAATTGATGCTACTTATATGAGATTCACCTTGGTAATCCCAACATTTGTTCCCAGTGAGTTCTTGGTCTATGTTAAATGAGTAAATAATTAAACTGCAACGATAATTCCATTATCGTTGTCAAAAATTAAACTGAAGAAGTTTTTACTCCAAATTTTGTTTCTTAGTATTTCTGTTAAAATAGATTCTTCACATTGGCTAAATCTACCTGTAAATCTCTATGTATATTTTTTTAACCAACGCAGACATTGAACCCAAAACACTCCTCAATTGTTAGAGACAATCCTTTCAATTCTTTTACATTTATTTTTAGGTGCAATAATGAAGAATTTTCTTCTAGTGGTGAATGTCCTGGCATTAACCCTGCCATTTTTGGTGAGTTTATTTCATATAACCAATTCGTATTAACCTTAAGAAAATTGTATTTAAGGACTCTAGTTATGCAAATTCCTAAATACAGCTGCATTTCATAAAACAAAATAGCTGCATATTTGTCATATGACCTTAAAAGTAAATTTATTTTTATATTTATTTCCATTATAAAATTAAAGTCATGTTCTTCTGGATATACGTTTTGTTCTTGTGAATTAAGAAATCACATGCGGCTGGGGCACCAGTCACATACACTGGAGCTGGCGGTTTCAAACCCAGCCTGGGCCTGCTAAACAACAATGAAAACTGCAACAACAAAAAAAAAAGCCGGGTGTTGTGGCAGGTGCCTGTAGTCCCAGTTACTTAGAAGGCTGAGGCAAGAGAATCACTTAAGTCCAAGAGTTTGAGGTTGCTGTGAGCTGTGATGCCACAGCACTCTACCCAGGGCAACAAGGTGAGACTCTGTCTCAAAAAAGAAAAGAAAGGAAGAAAGAAGGAAGGAAGGAAGGAAGGAAGGAAGGAAGGAAGGAAAGAAGGAAAGAAAGAAAGAAAGAAAGAAATCACATTTATGTCTATAAAATCTTTAAATTTTTCATATTATAGAGAAAATACATTTGGGGGAATAAACAATTCTGAAAATATTTTACACACAAAATTACAAAATATTCTAAAGATAATTCATAAAGAATACAGAAATCATAGTCCAGGATCAGAAATTATTTAAATTAAATTTGTCTCATCCAGATTCCAATCCCTTTAGGAACTACTTCCTCAAAAGATCAGGAGCTTGGTCAACCTTGTCCACCAGTTTCAAAGACCTTGACACCTGTCACTTTAGTATTCGAGTCCTTATTTCGTCTTGTATTGCACCTTCCCTCCTGTGTGGGCTGACCGACTTTTTTTCCCTGTCCTAAGGCTCTAAGGCATGTAGCTCTAAGGTTTGCAGGCGTTATCTTGAATTACATGCTATGTTTTAGTTTTTTGTTTGGTGGTTTGTTTTTCATGAGTCTCACTGTCGCCCTTGGTAGAGTGCCTTGGCAGCGCAGCTCACAGCAACCTCAAACTCTTGGGCTCAAGTGATTCTCTTGCCTCAGCCTCCCAAGTAGCTGGGACTACAGGGCCGGCCACAACGCCCGGCTATTTTTACAGGCCGGGTCTTTTTCTTGCTCAGGCTGGTCTCAAACCTGTGAGCTCAAACCATCTACCCACCCCAGCCTTTCAGAGTGCTGGGATTACAGGCCTGAGCCACCGCACCCGGCCATAATTACACACTATGCTTTAAGGTCTTCACACCAAGAAAAGGTGCGGTTTCTTTTCCTTCAATTTTTGACTTGTTTTTGCTTTTGGCATGTTTCATTTTCATGTTCATCTGGGAACTCCTGGCACCACATTTGCCAACAGCAAGAAAGGAGGAAAATATAAATGACATCTTCGTCCTCCTCCGAGACAGATTTCTGGATTTGTGATTCGTTTATGATTAAGCTTAGGCTTGCCTTTAAGTAAATACTTACTTTAAAAACTCTATTAGGTAAATTCCTGGAGTCAAAATTACTTTTAAAATGTTTAAATTGCTATGATTCTTACATTTCTTTTCTCTCATTTATCCTTTGGAATTCCATTTTTCGGTGGCCACCTACACTTGTAGGAGGTGGGTTTTCCCTTTGAGTGACAGGGGTGAAAAGTTACCTCCTAGAATGACCCACGACCACCTGCTCTCCTGCTGTCTCGTCTTGAGCTACATGTGTCTACTTCACCCACACACTCCACATTTCACGAAGGCTTCAAGCCAGACAGACATGAACAAATAATATGGAAGAAAAACTAAAGTTACTGATTTTACCACTCAATCTTATGAGTAGTCAAATTTGCACAAATTAAAACAACACTGAGACAGCATGTTTTATGTGCTAATTTATGGCTTTGCCCTATTATCTTAAAAATAGTTAAGATAATATTTTTTACTAGCAATTATATGATAAACTACCCAAACTCACAGCCTATTGGTGGCTTTATAAGTTGACACAACTTTTCTGCACAACAATTTGATAATTCCTATCAAAGAATTTTTGTCCTTGAACAATCTCATTTTTGAAAAATTGTCTAAGAGGGTCAATACAATCGATGACAAAGGCCACCGGCATCACTGGCTTACAAGTGTTATTCATCTATTTATAGTTAAAACTTTATCCTAAACAGATAATAATACAGAAAAAAAATCTCATGAAACAACCACTGATCACTTTTTTTCAACAGCTATGATTTAATAAATAAAAAAATTAAAAAATAAAATTTCTAAACATATATATATATAAGTATAAAAACTATGAGATAAATGGAGAAATATCATTTTTCTTGTCAAAAATCAGGACAAGGTTTTGGGGTTAAAAAAAATTTACCTAAGCATAGACTACAATACATAATCTATTAAGAGGTTGATATTGTTTTAAAGTATTTACTTTGTCAATATTTTTGATAGTAAACTTTCTACAATATTCATACTACTTCTTTAAATTTGAAACTGAGTAAATATATTCAGAAAAATATAAGTCTGTGTCTCAACACACTCTGAGTTTTATTCCCCTTTCAAATTTCTGATTTTCCATACCCAAACCTTCCAAAATGTTTCTTGAGTCCTTTTGTATCCATATATATGAATATCTTTATACCTGTCATTTTAAGAATATTTAATATTCTCATCTCAAAGTTTATAAAATCTTGGTAACTTTTTAAAAGGTTTATATATGCATATCTATAAAAATGTTTCCTTATTCCTAATTCTCTATGTATATCACAATCTAGAATTAAGACAAGCATTATAAAAGCAAATGGAAGAAAGTTTTGAAAAAACCATTATTTATATAGTAAGCTTATAAGATTCTGCAAAGGTGATATTTAAGGCTTTTAAGTAGTATCACAAATCACCACAGTGTGAGACCAAACAAAAATATACTGAATGCTTCTCTAATTTTTAACAATGTATATTTGGTGCAAACTGAATAAACATAGTTTATTCATAGTTTTCATTTAAGCAAATATGTGTTACCTGTTGGCAAGTGGTCATATGATCAGATTATTTTTAGCAGTGAATTTTCCTTTCTAAGTGGTGATCTTTAAAGACAATTTAAACATGAAGTCCACTACTACTATTTTATTCAGAAGATTACTATGGCTTCTTGAGTACTTCACAGGTCTCATAGATTAAATAATCATAAAAAATACTTTAAAATATTAAAATAAGGCCAGGCGAGGCAGTGCAGGCCTGTGATCCTCTGGGATTACAGCACTTTGGGAGCCCAAGGCAGGGGACCCCTTGAGGCCAGGCATTCTACATCAGCTCAAGCAACATAGCAAGACTCTGTCACTATAAAAAGGTAGAAAAATTAGCTGGGCATGGTGGTGGACACCTACTGTCCCAGCTACCTGGGAGGCAGAAGCAGAAGGATCACTTGATCACAGGAACGTGAAGTTGCTGTGAGCTGTGATGCCCCCATTGCTCTCTATCCAGGCAATCGAAGGAGACTCTGTCTCAAAGAAAAGAATGTAAGAATGAAAATGAAAGCAAAAGTTTTGTTTTTAACTTTCTAATTTAAAAGTTTTTTAAACCAAAACAAAACAAGACAAGTCTGGCTTCCTTTTTTATTTCTTATTTCTCATTATTACTTTTTTTAATTCCTAGGCGGCAGAGGTGCAAAACCAGGAACGACCAGCAGTAAGTTTACCTTAGTTACTCCTGTGAGAGAGAGGGGTTCCAAGATGTAATGTTCCATAAAGTTTTATCCTTCTACCTAAAAACTAAGCATTCATATTCCATAAAGTGATCTAATTATGTCTTGGCAAAAAAAATGACTTCAGCAACAAATAATATGTACTAACCTTGATGTTCAGCCCCAAGTCCTGGTTTTATTGTGAACTCCAGTCACGTATCTTTGCTTTTCATGTACATATCACAATATGAGAAAACTCTCTCAGCGTTTAATATTGGGGGAAAAATGAAAACAAATTTAAGCTTAATATCTCTCTGGTCTGCTTTTTAAGACTCAGGAAAGGGTCCCTCTCTGACTCTTCTTTGAAAACTCGTCATACACTTGCTCTCTTACTTCCCATTTTTGTTTCCCAAATATGTTTTAATACATTTAAATATATCTCCTTTTATGAGAAATTCTTGCTTTGCATATAATATTCTTGATTTCTTTCTATTCATATGGAAAGATCCACTGACAAATTTTTATGGCTGAATGCAATTTATAGAACAGATGAAGATAAAAACAGAAAACTCCCTATCTGATCCTTTGTGGAGAAATTACATTGAAAAGAAATCCAAAGTCTAAATACAGGAATTGCTGCACATCTCATTATTTTACCATTCTGCTATAAACAGTTTAGAAATAATCAATTACACCTTCAGGCTCATCTCTAGATTAATAAAATCTGTGAGAAACCACACATGTGGTGAGAACACACGTGTGCACAGGAATGCATGTGATCACATGTGTCTGTGTGGTGTGTGTGTGGTGAGAACACACATGTGTCTGGGAATGCATGTGATTGCGTGTGTCTGCCTGGTGTGTGTGGTGAGAACATACATGTCCCTGGGCATGCATGTGATTGCGTGTGTCTGCGTGGTGTGTGTGTGGTGAGAACACACGTGTGCATGGGAATGCATGTGATCACATGTGTCTGTGTGGTGTGTATGTGGTGAGAACACACATGTGTCTGGGAATGCATGTGATTGCATGTGTCTGCCTTGTGTGCGTTTGGTGAGAACACACATGTGCCTGGGAATGCATGTCATGGTGTGTGTCTATGTGGTGTGCATGTGGTGAGAACACTTGTGTGCACAGGAATGCGTGTGATCACATGTGTCTGCATGGTGTGTGTGGTGAGAACACACGTGTGCATGGGAATGTGTGTGATCACATGTGTCTGTGTGGTGAGTGTGGTGAGAACACACGTGTGCAGGGGAATGTGTGTGATCACATGTCTGTGTGGTGTGTGTTGAGAACACATGTGTGCATGGGAATGTGTGTGATCGCGTGTATCTGCGTGGTGTGTGTGGTGAGAACGCACATGTGCAGGGGAATGTGTGTGATCGTGTGTGTCTGCGTGGTGTGTGTGGTGAGAACACACGTGTGCAGGGGAATGTGTGTGATCGCGTGTGTCTGCGTGGTGTGTGTGGTGAGAACGCACGTGCGCAGGAGAATGTGTGTGATCGCACGTGTCTGTGTGGTGAGTGTGGTGAGAACACACGTTCGCAGGGGAATGTGTGTGATCGCGTGTGTCTGCGTGGTGAGTGTGGTGAGAACACACATGTGCAGGGGAATGTGTGTGATCACATGTGTCTGCGTGGTGTGTGGTGAGAACACACGTGTGCAGGGGAATGTGTGTGATCGCGTGTGTCTGCGTGGTGAGTGTGGTGAGAACACACGTGCGCAGGGGAATGTGTGTGATCACGCGTGTCTGCGTGGTGAGTGTGGTGAGAACACACATGCGCAGGGGAATGTGTGTGATCGCGCGTGTCTGCGTGGTGTGTGTGGTGAGAACACACGTGTGCAGGGGAATGTGTGTGATCGCACGTGTCTGCGTGGTGAGTGTGGTGAGAACACACGTGTGCAGGGGAATGTGTGTGATCGCGTGTGTCTGCGTGGTGTGTGTGGTGAGAACACACGTGTGCAGGGGAATGTGTGTGATCGCGTGTGTCTGTGTGGTGAATGTGGTGAGAACACACGTGTGCAGGGGAATGTGTGTGATTGCATGTGTCTGCATGGTGTGCATGTGGATAACATGTCAGCGTTCTCCCTGGGGTTATTTTAGTGTCTGTACTTAGAATGACCAACATCTGAATCACACTGTACGTGCCAAGTTCTAAGCAATGTGGTTTATACTTTGGATTGTGTCATCTCATGCAGTTTGAAGCAAATATTTTTTGGAGCAGATAAGCAAATAATTTTATGATATTGAAGATTTTTTTATATGGAAAATCATGAAATAAAACGGAAATGTATAAATCCATACTTTGTAAAATAATGAATTGCATAATATAATTGTATAAAAATATAATAAAAGTAATGTAATATAATACTTCCAATATTGTACTTTCTCAATATCTAATACCATATTATTTTAGAATATGCTGATTTAAGATACCCCTACATTCAGGCCTATAATAATAGTATTCTGCATAATTTTATTTTTTGCAGTGCCATGAAAACAATGAAAGATTATTCAATCAGAAAACAGTTTCTTATGTCCCAATTTCTTATATGCTGAGGATCTATCCTCATTATGAACCTCATTTCTATCGACACAGACCAGCTATACTGATTAACAGGCTGTATATGCCTCACACTTATTACGCAAAACCAGCTGTGCTTCAGCCACACGCTCAAGTGCCCCAGTGGCCAGCCCTGCCAAGTATCCACACACCCACCAGGGCACGTGTCCCACACAGACATGCAACCTTCTTGGTCGTTTCACCAGAGAAAATTCAGCTTAAAACACCCATTCCCACCGTCACCACCACTGCAACTGTTGAACTTACACCAGTTCCTGCCACTGACCCAGCGGCGGCCAGCATGATCAGTCCAGAGGCTTCCTCGGGTTCTGCTGTCACAAACACCCAGGACGCCGCTGCAGGCCCGGTCAATCCAGAGGCTTCCTCGGGTTCTGCTGTCACAAATTCCCAGGACGCCGCTACAGACCCGGTCAGTCCAGAGACTTCCTCAGGTTCTGCTGTCACAAACACCCAGGACGCCGCTGCAGGCCCAGTCACTGCTAATGTGGCATGAAAACTCTAAGGAAGTATCAAAGAAGACAGCACAGGTAAATGAGTAAAAATAAAATGGGTAATCCAGACAAGAAGCATGGGTTTACCAACATAGTCATAAATTTTAAAATAGTACCAGTGAGAGCAGGTAAAATAGGGTACTTAAATTTCTAATTTGGTAGAACTACAGCATTGCTAAAATAGATTCTGTTCTAAGAAATTAAACATAATTTTATTTTGTAAAACGAAGAAAATAAGGAAAGTTGGAGCCCTGCTAGAACCTACTAGTTTTAATTCATTCCTATCCACACGTAGACCGTCGTCCCGGAGCAAAACACTAAGGAACGCTTCTGTGATTTTTCATATCTCAAAAATAAGTTTTCTACAGAATGTGAGTCTAAGTAAATTTTAATTTCATACCACCACTCTCGTACCCTCATTTTGGTATGAGCAGAGGGGGAGGGAATGACGTTTTACCTCACACGTTATTTTCTGAAAGGATCCTTCCTGTGAGACGTCTCAAATTTCTCCTATTCTAAGATAAATGCACAGACGAATTATTAACATAACATCTTAACATGAAAACCACTAAATATTATAAAAGGGGCTGTAAGAACACTGAATGCAATGCAAATGTTACTATTTATTACTTGGATCAACAGACAATGACAAGGAGTTTGAAACTTATGGGAAGAACTTAAAGAGAAAAATTACTGAAGTAGAAAATGGAAAAAATCTGTGAAATGATTTGTACAAAAAGTTACAAAATTTTGAGATTCTTTGTTTCCAGCCCCTCAGACTGCCTGCACGTTTTTTTATCTAAATCGACAGGACTGCCTATGAGATGGGGGCGGGGTCAGAGCAGAGACGCTGCCTCCATCTTCCCGCCTGGTAACCCCAGGCTAGCCCTCATTCTCCTGAATTTTTATTTTCTCATAATTTTGGTCACTATGAGGCTAGAGTGAGAATGCATATGTGAAAGAATTTTAAAACTGACCAATCTGTAAAGTGTAATGTATTGAAAACGTAAAGTATAATTAATAAATATTAACATTCATGTTTAACCAACACCATAACATTCATCTTTACCAACCCTAGGAGAGTATATAGGTACGTCAGTTGATTCCTATACAACCACATGCAGATTTCCTTACTATATCAAATTTAGGAAGAAAAAAGAATAGATCTAAAGATGTTAAGTAAATTGTCACAGCTGGCGAGTACAGAGTGAGAACCACATCAAATCCATCTACTTTCGGATAGTACAGCATAACTAGCCATCCACGTCCAAATGGGCTAACTTACAGAAAAACAGAGAAAACGCTGTGATTTCCTCAGACTGTCAGTGTGTGATTGGGTTATTAAGCTGCTATGTGACAGAACATTAAATAGGAAAGAGATAATAAGGTGGATAGAAATTTGGCTTATTAAATTTTAGAAAACAACTGAGAAAATAAATGTTGACAACATGAAATCAAGTAAGGTGACATGTATTGATCTGTATTATTGACCCAAATATGCTATTACAAGGTTATGCTTTCAGTTCAGTAATGATTATGTCAATAGTTAACATTTGTGTAAAACTCTCGAGCTTAGATTTCTAAATTAAAACCACTGTATGCATCACCTGAAGAAGCGGGTAAAGGACTGGCTTTCTGTGGATTTTAGGTGGGGTTCATCACTTTTGTTTCACCAAATGCCAGTTTTAAATATTTAATTTGATGAACTGCTTGGATATAGACATAAGTGTCAAGCTGTAGAAGCTAATAAAAGTCTACGTATCATGACAACTTTTACACACTGTGCACTAAATTCCTAAACCATCGTTATTTTTACAGGTTTTGCTGAAACCAAATGACTACTTCAAACTCTCCTTCAGCCATTTGTCCACTTTCAGTCAAAAGAAAATGTGATTTTCACAGATTCAGCCCTTTGTCTCTTCTCTCCTTATGACTTACGTTCATGCAACTTTCACTATTTTGATTCTTGAACAATAAAGCCAATTGAATGCAACCGGATGTCTTAACTTGAGGGAATCTGTGAAGAGAATTGGGGATCTTGAGGCTTGACATTGGAAGGAAACATCGGTGTGGGTGGAGTACACGCGTACTCTGGAGGCAGAGGCACAGGCTCAGTGGGGCTCAAAGTTAAACTCGGATTAAAACTTCTCTAGGGTGACAAGGCAACATCCAAACTTATGTCTATGTCTAGCACCAGAGAAGAGCTCAGAGCAGGGTTCCAACCTAGAGGGCCACTGCGTGATTCTTCAGACCCTGGGCACTACCGCTGGCATTAAACTTACGTGCTTAAATGTATTGCTGACTTTAGTCTAAATTATTCTCAATAACAAATTCTAGGAACAGGAAAGCTACAGGTGTCCACGGCTAGAAATACAGATACAAGGAGAAATTATCTGAATTGACGGAGACTCTAGACTCTGGACAAGTCCAGACATCTCCAGGTTGGACGCCACAGCCACAGGCTCACTCTGTCCAAACACACATACACCCCACACCAAACGGCTTCTGGATGGCACTGAGATTCTCCAATCTAGAAAAACTGTTGAATATTCAAGTCCAAAGATAAGACATAGCTTTTGCCTTAAACCAACATTTCAAGGAAAATTAGCAGGAGAGTTATGTGCTTGGTCTGTATACGACCCATCACGTCAAGAGAAATATAAGTCACCCAGCTTCTATCTACAGCGTCACTGCTGGTCACCCATCAGATCTTCCACTGTAACCCTCAGCATAGGTGCTGTTACTGAACGTGATTTAAAGTGTACCTGTGTTCTCACTCAAATCGTAGAGACTAGGAGAAAGGCATTGTCAGGAGCCTGGCACAGCTAGACCTCATTTGCTACAACCATTAATATTATTAATTTTTTAAAAACCAAAGTAAATGTGTGGAGAAAGTAAAATTTATTTCAACAATTAAAAATTTATCACCTATGATATACAAAGTTTTTAAAAAATAATGTGATACAAACAACAATATTTCATAACAATAATCAACAGTTTTATAGGACGAGCTATATCCCAGTCAACCTTCTACTTAGCATGTACTCCTGGGCTACATCTTATCCCAGCATTGTTTTTATTATTAGGAAAGAAAGAGAAATGAAGTGATTTTAATCAAGCGGAGCTGAGATTTGTGCCCAGATAGTCTTGCTGTAGAGTCTGTACTCTTAAAAACTGATACATAGACCAATAGAGCACAATAACGACGCCAGAAATAACCACAAGCGCATATGGTCGACTAATTTTCAACAGGGCACAAAAAATACACAATGGGGAAAGGAAACTCTTCCACAAATAGCTGGGTAAGATGAATATCCACAAGCAGAATGATGGAACTGGGCATGTCTCTTGCATTATACACAAAAACCGACTCAAAATGCATAAAAGACCAAAGTATGACAGGGAGCCGTGAAAGGCCTGAGAGAATATGTAGAGGGTGCTCCTTGACATTGCCCTTGGCAGAAATTCTGATAGACATTGCACCAAAGTTCTGGATACAAAATCAAAAATAAGTAATTAGGGCTATGCTGCCTATTAGACTAAAAGCTTTGGTGCAGCAAAGAAAACAGTCAATAAAATGAAAAGACACCCCACAGATTGGGAGAAAATATTTGTAAGCTATATAGCTGACAGGGGTTAATATCCAAAATAAATAAGTAACATGCTTAATTGCAAGCTGGGCACCACAGCTCAGTGGTTAGCCTGCAGCTCCGCACACCAGTGGAGCTCCGCACAACAACAAAAGAACTTAATTGCAGAAAAACAAATAACCTAATTTAAAGGTGGACATAGGACGTAAGTAGTCATTTCTCAAAAGAAAGTGATCCACAAGTGTAAGAATGTTGCTCACTAGCAATAACCGTTAGGGAATCGGAAATCAAAACCACAGAGCAATGTTCACTCACACCTGTTCGCATCACTATTAACAAAAAGACAAAGGATAAAGAGTTGCAGGGGTCTGTGCATCGTTGGTGGGAGCGCAGATTGGTGCAGCCACCGTGGAAAACAGTGTGGAGAGTCCTAAGGAAATAAAAACTGGAACTGCCTTATGACCCCAAACCCATTTTCTGTGTATGACCCACGGGGAACAAAACCAGCACTTTGTAGAGATTTCTGCAGCCCGTGTTACTGCAGATTATCCATAATTCCCAAGACACGTGAACAGCCTGGCCGCCCACCAGGGCACGAATCGAAGAAATTTGGAAATAGGAGAGAGACAGAAAGAATGAAATACAGTTCAGGCTTAATGAAGCCCCTTAATGAAGAGACTTTGCCAGTTGCCACAGCAGAGGACAGCAGGCCCAGTGACACAGGAAGAGAAATACTGCATAATTTCACCAAATGTGGAGTCAAATTTTTCAAAATATATCAAATACATAGAAGTAGAGAATAAAACGTCAGTTACCAGAGCGGCCCACGCAGGGAAGATGTGGGTGAGAAGAGCCAAAGTCGCAGGAGGACAGAGTCTGGAGTCTCATATGCACCACGAGGGCTGCGGTTGATAACGTGTTACTTTATTCTAGGGTTTTGTTAAGACAGTAGACGTCTGGTGCTCTCGCCATGAAAAAAGAAGCTATGGCAGATGACGAACATGTTAATTTACTGACTACACAACTGCCACTCTGCATATCCAAACATCACGTCATGCTTCTTAGATACACACAGAGGATGAAGGGACGGTCCAGGCTCTCAGCCAGCTGAAAACTGCTACAAGATCATTTGCAGTCTGAGAAGTGAAATAAAACATGATCAAAATACTTAGAAATAAGGAAAATATTCTTAAGTATTGACTCATATTAATAGCATAATGTGTCTAACTATACAACATTAATAATAAAAGTTGTTAAAAGTAGAATTTTCAGTTAAATACTTACCCCCCAGATAGGATGTTGCCCCCTATTTGTATCAGTTGGCTTAAATAATTAAAATATTCTACATACCTGAAACTGCATAGTAAATCCTTCAGATACTATTTTTCATGTTAAGAAAAGATATTGATGAGTTGCTTATTTTGAACCAGGGTAAATTACTTCAGATGCAAGGATTCCTCAGGTGGGGATGGCCTCTGACTTGTCAGCATGGAAAAGATCTGATCTAGAGATTCACATGCGATACTCTCTGGTCCATTTCTGCAGAATGTCTATTACATAAATGTAGCTTGTAGGACCTCGTAGTCTAAAGAGATTCAGGAAAACGTTTCATTACCCAGAAAAACAACCATAGTTGATAGATCTCAGGTCTCTAGAATGCGGTAAGGTCAATGGCAGGCACTTACATAGCACTTTAAAAGGTATCAAGCACTTTCACATACGTT
Source organism: Perodicticus potto (assembly GCA_963574655.1). Taxonomy (NCBI): domain Eukaryota; kingdom Metazoa; phylum Chordata; class Mammalia; order Primates; family Lorisidae; genus Perodicticus; species Perodicticus potto. The sequence continues at coordinate 17,210 of CAUYRH010053007.1, forward strand.
GAACTCTTAATCTTCTCCAATAAACTCTTGAAGTAATTAGTTACCAATCCTCTCTTTATATACATGGAAACAACTTCAAAATGGTCAAATATAAGGTAATGAAAATCTATCAGGTCCACATTTGGATAGAATTTGATTAAAGTTTCAGCTCAACATCATTTACCTATCTAACTTTGAACAATGAACATTACAACCAATTCATTGATACGTGTGTCGGGCTCTGTAACGAGGGTTTTATTTCCTCCGTATTGCACTCTTAGGGAAGAACGATTATTATGCTTATATAGAATTGCGGAAACCGAGGCTCAGAGTGATCAAATCATTTGTTTAAGATCAAAAAACTAAGAGGTACAGTTTAGCTTTAAACTCTAGCAATTCAATCCACCAGCCCTCGTTGTATGATTACTAGGACATATAACATTTAATCTGAGATATAAACCTATATTAGTTTGGCATCCAATAAATGCTTATTTCGTTTTCCCTGAATTCCCTCATTGACATCACCAAGGACGTCCATTGTCCTCAGGTAAGGACAATTCTCCTGGTCGTGACCTTGCTATCTGCCTTTCTGCTTCACCCTTCTCTATGAGCGCCTCACGCTACACACCCCAGCCACTCAAAACCTTCTGTGACTGCGTTAGCTACACCCTCCCCATCCTCCAGCACTTTTCTGAAATTTTTCAGCTCTTGCATTCCAGTTTTATGAGAACATAATCACTAAACAAGGGGTTTTTGTAATTTAGTGCAATTTCATGAGGAACAATCTTGCCAGGGGGAAAAAGAAAATACCTGAAATTATTTCAGTTTGCCATGATTCTTTTATCTAGCTCAGGTAATGCTTCCAGAAAATGTTGAAAAACAAAAATAATACCTAGTATTAGATAAATAATGAGTGGTAGAATATTCTCTGTATTAAAAAATAAAATCTATCAGGCGGCGCCTGTGGCTCAAAGGAGTAAGGCACTGGCCCCATATGCCAGAGGTGATGGGTTCAAACCCAGCCCCGGTCAAAAACCGCAAAAAAATAAATAAATAAAATAAAATAAAATGAAATCTATCATTAGAAAAAGAAAGTCACAAGTTCTCCAGGAAAATTGGTAATTACTGAAAGCATTCAAACAGTTTTACAAGTTGGTTTGAGGCAAGCAGGAGGAAGATATTGAGCATACAAAAAGCGAATAAAATTGCATATTCTAAGTTGGTTTTATTTTCAGAAACAAATGTAAAGGAACTTTATTATGTTTAGGTTAAGAAATGGTACCTAATTATCTCCTAATTATAATATATAGGTAATATATACATTTAATATCATCTTATAATTTTATTTAAGCATCTTTTTTTTTTTTGTTTTTGCAGTTTTGGCCAGGGCTGGGTTTGAACCTGCCACCTCCAGCATATGGGGCTGACACCCTATTTAAGCATCTTAAAATTATACATTATAAGAAGGGAGAAGTAAACTATCAAAATTGTAATCTTTAAAAAAAACTTATATAAGCATTATAAAAATGTGAGGAAACATTTGTAAGTATTTCATTTAGAAATTATTTTTATCTTTTTTTTAGGGCTTTTTCAAGCTCAAGCATTCCTACTACATTATAAATATTCCTCAGAGACTCGGGCCCCCCTGGCCAGTTGGAGTGTGGTTATGTTTATGTCCATGAAACTCCCCATAAATCACCAACACGCTGTCAAGTTCCTCACAAGTAACTTCCACCCGTTAATAAGACATTCTGAAAGCAAATCAATCATTGGGTGAGTCAATTTGAAATAACTGAGTTAAACTAAAAATTAATATTTTATATCATTTAATTTTAACTATTACTAGAGTTTATTTTGAAATTTTAGAAAATAAGAGAAAAACAAACAAAAACAGCAAAATTATTTGTTTCCCACCCAGCAGAGGGCAAATGGTCTTCTAACCAGTGTGTATACTGGACATTGGTCCCTGGACATTTTCTCCAATGTAGGTTTCATGTTTACATCATTAAATAGCAATATACATAAAAAAGGCTTCATGTTATTATTTCATCATAACTTATGCAACCAATTCTCTACTTGGAGCAGATATTTTCTCCTTGTTTTTTCTTTTATAAATAGCTCTGTGATATACATTGCTAGGACCCACAATTTTTTCCACGGGATAAATCCAGAATGTGAAATGATGGGAGACATTGCACATACGGACGTTATCTATGGAACTTTAAAAAACATCATGTATTGGGTGGCACCTGTGGCTCAAAGGAGTAGGGCACCGGCTCCATATCCTGGAGGTGGCAGGTTCAAGCCCAGCCCTGGCCAAAAAAAAAAAAAAAATCATGTATTTCCCTGCTAATCTGGGGCAGTCATAAAGGCCAGTAGCAAATGTAAGTGGTAAAACGGTTGGATATAAAACCGTCACACACCTGCTGGGAAGCCTTGGTACAGCAGAGACTTGTTAAAAGGCCATTAAAATAGCCCCTGTGAGGAATGACGGTAGCTTCAGTGAAGGAGGCAAAAAAGAAGAATCTTGGATTATTTTTGAAGGATTTCCTGATGGCCTAGATGGAAGACTAAGAGAAAGAGAAGAAAGAGAAGGGCACGCTATTTAAAGTTGTGAAAACTGAAAGGGTGGACGAGGCTACACATAGCAGGCCCTGGTACAAAAACAGAGACACAGACCCATGGGTCAGAACAGAGGTCCCAGAGATTTAATCATCTTCACACTCTCATCTGATTTTTGACAAAACAGATAAAAACATATACTGGGGGAAAGAATCCCTGTTCAATAAATGGTGCTGGGAAAACTGGATAGCCCACATGAAAAAGACAGAAATAGGACCGGCACCTCTCACCACTCACAAAAATTAACTCAGGATGTAAGATTTAATCCTTAGCCAGGAAACTATAAGAATTCCAGAAGAAAATGTTGGAAAACTTTTATAAATGTCAGCCTAGGCAAATAATTCATGAAGAAGACCCTAAAAGCAATCACGGCAACAACAAAAATAAACAAAAGGGACCTGATCAAATTAAAAAGCACTGGGCAGGGTGGCTCACGCTTGTAATCCCAGAACCCTGGGAGGCCAAAGTGGATAGGCTGCTTGAGCTCGCAAGTTCAAGACCAGCCTAAGAAAGAGTGAGACTCCGTCTCTAAAAACTAGCCAGGCACTGTGGTGGGCACCTGTAGTCCCAGCTACTTAGGAGGCTGAGGCAAAAGGACTGCTTGAGCCCAAGAGTCTCAAGCTGTGAGCTGTGACACCAGGGCACTCTACCAATGGTGACAACATGAGACTCTGTCTCAAAAAAGAAACTTCTTCAAAGCCAAGGAAACAATCAAAAGAGCAAATAGACAACCCACAAAATGGGAGAGAATATTCATAGGGTTACATCTGATAAGGGACTGATATCCAGAATCTACAAATTAGCAAGAAACAACCAAACAACCCCATTAAAAAGCGGGCAAAAGACATGAACAGAAACTTTTCAAATGAAGATACATTCATGACTAAAAAACTCATGAAAAGCATCCAACGTCTCCAATCATCAGGGAAATGCAAATCAAAACCGCACTGAGAATGGCTACTATTAAAAAGCCCCAAAACAGCAGACACTGGTTTGGATGTGGAGAAAACACAACTCTTAGATACTACTGCTGGGAGTGCAAACGAGTACAACCTCTACAGAAAACCGTCTGATGACACCTCAGAAAACTTAAAGTAGACCCTACATTAGATCCAGCAATCCTACTGCGGGGTATGTATCCAAAGGAAAAAAGAAGATCATTGTATAACAAAGACACCTGCACTCATGTTTATGGCAGCACAATTCAAATCGCAAAGATGTAGAAACAACCCAAGTCTCCACCAACACATTAAAGGATTAATAAAATGTGCTGTGTGCATACCACAGGGTACTACTCTGTCATAAAAATGGCAACCTAGTATCTTGGTGACAACCTGGGTGGAAGCGGACACCGTTCTTCTGAGTGAAACATCACAAGAATGGAGGGGCAAACACACACACACAATACCAGGTTGGAACTAATCAGTCAACACCCAAGGGCACGCAGGGAGGTCAGCCTCAGTGACAATCAAGCTGTACATCTGTGGATGCGGTGCACAGTCTCTGGGTGAAGGGCACACTTACAACTGTGACTCAGTTTGTACAAAACAAAGTATGTAAACAAAACATGTGTACCCCCTAACACTCTTAAATTTAAAAAAGAATTCCATTTAAAAAAGGGTACATGTGAAATTTACTAGGTGTAGAATGTAAATGTCCAAACACAATGACTAAGAAAATGCCATGAAGGCTATGTTAACCAGTTTGATGAAAATATTCCAAATTGTATATAAAACCAGCACATTGTACCCCATGCTTGCATTAATGTACACAGCTATGATTTAATACAAGAAAAATAAAAATAAAAACACTGAATTGGAGATGTCAACAAACCTGTCTACTTAAACAGCAATCTCAAGCAAAGAGATGTATATGCAGGTCTGGGTTCTAGGAGAGACAAGAGAAGCCAGAGCCATGGGACCGTCTGTTTAAAAGTTGATGGGGTGGAGATGGCATTTAAACCCGCAAGGCCCAAATGCAACCACCAGCAGGTGACCAATGATGGAGGGCAGGGTCGTACCAAGCCCCAGGCTGCGGCAACGCGGAGGCACTCCCAGATGAAGCCGTAAGTTACCACTTTAATTTACAAAATTGAATTTATTCTCTTTGACTAAAAGACAATTCCTATGTTACCATTAGGTAATATATTAAAAAATATTTAAACAAATACATAAAGGTAACATGAGATCATATTTTTTCCTACAGACATTGTTAGCAAAATGGACATCAGGTGCGGGAAACATTCTAAATAGACTAGCTAAAGCAAAGACCAAGATCTTTTCCTCAGGAAAGAAACAATGTATGGGTTTTGATGTCATAGAACAGGAATTCTTTCCCTCAAAACCCACTTGGCTATGTCCCAACTGCAGCCTAACAAGCCTATAATTTTGAATTTCATGAAGAGATTTATAGTGGTTATTGTTCTGAAGCAAATGGAAAACTTAAATGTGAAGGAAGGCGAATCGCATTATGGTCCAATTAGTGGAACAGGCTGAACTGTGTGTGGCCTTTCTGGTTGGCAGTCGCCGGCCTCTGTCCCGTGAAAGGCAGCGTTATGCCTCGTTCGCTGCTGGCACGTTCATGCGCTGCTGATTAGCCCAGGCATCCAGCTCAAGAGCCCTTGAGATCAAAGGCGGATTTAAAGAAATGCTGTGCTGGAAAAATTGTCTGTGTGAAATTTGTTGGGTCTACTGGGAAGATTCATCCTAAGAAAAAGAAGGTCATTCTTAAAAAAGCAAAAAAAAAAAAAACAAGGCTGTTCTTCCTTGGATCTGTCACCTGCACTGTTATTAACTCATGTACCCACAGTTCTGACCACAAAGCCCAGCAAACAGCAGAGGTTTAACCTTTTTGAAACAATGAATAAGTGGAATTTATTGTAACAAATGTTTTAAATGAATATAATATACACACATAAGACTGTTAAGGTAAGCAATTGTCAGTTCATTTCTTTGTTAGGTTTAAATTAATGAGTTAGGTTTAAATTCATTAACCAGAATTAAAAACTACTGTACAATGTGTTTTATACATTATTAAACATTCTCATTTAAATCTAACAACATCCTGCATTATTAATCGGGGAGACCTTGCCCTTTATAAATGAAGCTAAATAATCTAAGATCAAACAGCTACTAGGTGACAGCTAAGATTTAAAGGGAGATCTAAATTCAAGGACAACTACATTTGCTGTGAAGGAACTGCCTTACTGTCGTCCCTGCAGTGAACTTTTAAATACACTGACGATACTGTCTGTCCTGGCTTGTGATTTATGATGTTACCAAAAATGGTAAACGATTTGAACCAGGTAACAATTAGGCAACGTAAGCTTTGTGTAATTGAGAATATATTCAGAAAGCTTGTGAGTGGTGCAAATAAAACAATTCTGATCTTTAATTTCAAAAAGTGGACAAGAAAGGTGTCCCTATTTTTTCCAAATATAGATATTTTTAAAATGTTTTACCACTGTAACCAGCAAAATGTGTGTATAAGTGGGGTCAGCATCTACAGTCCACGCTACAGAGAAGTAACACAGACTTCAGTGCCTGGACGTGGTGCTGCCATCACGAATGTGCAAAACTGTGGAAGTGGGTTTAAAACCTGACAGGGAACAGAGGCTGGGAGGAAAGTGAGGAGCATGTTAGGGAAATCTTAACTTGGCTCAAACAGACTCTCAGTAGAAATAAACACTTTCAGGACACTGCTGATGGGTCCACAGGGGCAGTGACGGCGAGTCTCTGGAAGCTAGAGGCGGGTGTCTCTGACTCCTGAAGCTTCGGGAAGGCAGAAAACATAAGAAGGTTCCCAATTTCTCAAGGCACGCCTAGTTTCTTGTTGCTACTTACAATAAAATGTATACGGACAGAAATAAATCATAAATGGACAGACAGACTATTAAAATGAGACTGGATTTAACTGTTTTGGAGATTTTCAAACTGTCCTGACAGCGAGAGATGTTGACCTCATGAAATGGCTTCCAAAGTCAAATAAAGGCATGTCAGGAAAACATGATCTCGATATAGAGCCACGGGTTTGCCTTTACTATTTGTTAAGGCCTCACGAGTGCAAAGGCAGGGTAAAACAGTCCTCAGTCACACAGAGAACGCTTTGTAAGATGAAGCACGTGGCTTCAAGACTCACACAACAGGGTCCCTGGGAAGCTTCAGGGTACAGTCCCCCAGTCATCTCAGTGGGAAATCAAGGTGCGGGAGGGCGTATTTAAAAGAGATACGTGGGTCTTACTTGTATCTAAAGGAGTGAACCTCAATGAGATCTACCAAGAGGCTCAGAATGTTTAAAAGAATTATTTCAGCACCAACATGACCAACATTGCCAGCTTGAACTGAACAGAACTGTTCAGGTAGAAATGAAGAAAGGGCAGGAGCAGCTGCCCTGATCAGCCATTGCTACGAACAGTAAAATTTCAAAGTTAATAGGGTTATAGCTTTCATAAGAAAGCTATAAATTGGTTTCATAGTAGGGCTGAGTACATTGGATACTTTTTCTTCCATTCTTGACATACTTTGCTAAGAAGGACATGTTCCAGCTCCATCCATGTAAACATGTAAGAGGTAAAGTCTCCAGGATGGGTGGAGGGAGGGTAATCGGTGGGTCCACACCTACGATGCATCTTACAAGGGTACATGTGAAATTTACTAGGTGTAGAATATAAATGTCTGAACACAGTAACTAAGAAAATGCTGTGAAGGCTATGTTAACCAGTTTGATGAAAATATTTCAAATTGTATATAAAACCAGCACATTGTACCCCTTGATTGCATTAATGTACACAGTTATGATTTAATAAAAAAAAACTTTTTTTTCAAAGTTAACAGTCCCAGTGAGATGGATGGATGAGAGAAACCCAGTTTATAAAGCCAGGACAGAATTAAAAAAAAAAAAAAAAAAAAACGCCTGGAAAACTGCCTGGATATTTTAGTTGAGTTACCTATCCCATCCTTTCTCTGTGTATTTTTAATAGTTGCACCGCTAGAAAGCAACAGCTTTTATAAAGCTTCCGCTTCTTTATAAAATGTGTCAAGGCCCTTTGTAGACATCACCAAGACTCTCACTTTCTTAGTAATCTCAAGACTGGCTATTGCTTTGTTTTGTTTTCTGATTCAAATTTGTCTAGCTCTCAAGATCCTCCCGCTGTCCACTCTGCAGGGCTTTCCTGTTCAGAGTGGGGAAAACTGTGTGCTGTGGCATTGCACGTCCATTAGAATGGTCTAGAAATTGCAGGGCCCACACCGGCTTTCCCACGGTGCTGAATCTCACACCTCAGATCCCCGTCCACCTGTGCACCCTGCATCTGCCCCTGGAGGCTCCCTGCAGGAGCCGCGCAGGAAGCGTCTTGCCCGCTCCCCTCCTGCTGGATTCGACTGGTCTGTGAGCACTTGCACAGACAAAGTGAGAGACTTACCCGCTCCTAACACCCAGGTTCGGGACTAAATAAGAACGCATGTCAAGTCATGCATTGGCATGTTCTGAAGACATAGGATTATGGCAAAAAATGGATTGTTTTTATTTTGCTATAAATAAATTTTGGTTTATTATAAGTACAACAATGTTGAATTAAGAGTCCAAATAGTCCCCCAAATCTATAATTGAACTGTGGTATTTTAGTATTTCAGAAAGCATCACTGAACACTGAGAGTTCTAATAAACATGTTTCAATTCTGGCTTATTCATTCAGCAAAAATTAAGAGCACAAATTATAACTATGGGAGAGAATTATGACCATAAATTATAACCAAAAAATATCATAATTTTAGGGTTGATCAAGACAATCCTGCCAAGTTGAATAAGGACGGCTGTGAAGAGAGACAAGAGCATTCTCAAATAATCACAAATGCAAAGGGGACAAATGTTTCACTCTGGAATTAATAGAAATAAAAATGATATTTTTATTGAGTTTGGATATGCACATAATATGAAAATAAAGATACATCTACTGAATACATTTTATTATTCCTCAAGTGAATCTATACCCACAAATTTTCACCTACTGATACTGTTATTTGAAATTAACCTAAGGTCAGAACTTCTATTTATTCAACCACTCGTAGCCTCCCTTCAAAAATATATATGATATAGTTATTTTCCCACTAAATTTTCAACTCTCTAATCGTTGTACACTTCCTTGTTTTTCTAAACATTGTCTGGGGACAGATGAGCAGTAGGTCTGAGACCCCCTTCTCTAATTATTGTATATAAATCATCTCTCAGAAGTTCTTCTCCTACTTTTTTCAAAACAACCTAATGGAAGTACATCTAAGGTCATGCTAAAATGCCGGTATTTAACATTTATTTTCAATTGGTATTTAAATGTAAAATGATCAATAACCTATTTCCCCCAGATAAGTAACATGTTATTACTGTGTAATGAAATTTTTGATGATCACAAGAAACATGGTCTACTTTCCTTCCTAAAACTTTCTAACTTCCTGAGAATCTTTGCGTCCATGTTGGAGAAGGCATAAATAAGCTTTACATTAAACTTATAATGCCATACGATAAAGAGTCCATTTAAGGGGGCAGGGCCTGTGGCTCAAAGGAGTAGGGCACCAGCCCCATATGCCGGAGGTGGTGGGCTCAAACCCAGCCTCGGCCAAAAACTGAAATAAAAAAAAAAAAAGAGTCCATATAAGGACCTTTCTAACAAAATTGTGAAGTGTAGAATCAAATCTAAAGAATGTGCAGAACAAAGTCCTTATCTTCTGGCATGTTGGAACTCCTACAATAACATTGGGTCAGGAGAAAACTTCTAAATACGGATCAAAATTGTTTTCACATAGTAAATGAGAAAATATCATGAATGTTATATCAATCAGGTTGATAAAAATATCTCCGATTGTATGTGAAGCCCGCACACTGTACTCCATGACTGAA
>CAUYRH010053008.1:0-11876 GCA_963574655.1 Perodicticus potto
AATTGTCTTCCAACCCTTAACTCCGAGTTTTACTTTGTCCTTTGAAGCTAGGTGTGTTTTCTGCAGACAGCAAATAGATGGCTTGTGTTTTTTAATCCAGTCAGCCAATCTATGCCTCTTCAGTGGGGAATTCAAGCCATTGATATTTATTGAGATAATTGATAAAGGTGATAGCGTTCTATTCATCTTATTTTGTGAACGTCCATTAGTTAGTTTTGTCTTTTGTATTATTGGGGAAACTGGGTTCTGTCCTAAATTTTCTGGGTGTTTACTTTGCTGAAGGTCCATTGTGATAGTCAGTATGTAGGACAGGTTGAAATACTTCCTGTAAAACTGGTCTTGTTGTGACAAATTTCCTCAATGTCTGCATATCAATAAAAGATTTGATTTGCCCATCAATTTTAAAGCTCAGCTTGGCGGGGTATAAAATTCTGGGCTGGAAGTTGTTCTGTTTAAGTATGTTAAAGATAGATGACCTATTGTCGTTTTATTAATTATCTGAATGTTAGCTACTTTTTGATTGCCTTGTTCATGTACATGGTATATAGATATAAAATACATTTATGTATTTATTTATATATAACAATTATTCTATCTTGATATAGTGTCTTTTCAAGAAAATTTATCTTTTTTTTTTTTTTTTTCCTTCAGTTTTTGGCCAGGGCCATGTCTGAACCCTCCACCTCCGGTGCCCTACTACTTTGAGCCACAGGCGCCACCCAAATTTATCTTATTTTTTAAACAGATGTGTAATATTCTTTAGTACTCATTTACTGTTTCCTTTTTCATATTTTAAATTAGATGATCTCACCCTTCTTCAATGCCCATAAGGAAGAGGTTGATACTTTGGAGACAGCAAAATTCTAACACACCCAGCCACAACAATACTAGATTAATTCTAAAGCCATGCATGAATTCCCTGGCATTCCAGACTAAAGCATGAAATAAAACAGGTGAAATAATTCAATTCTGCTAATACTCTGTGAATTCTGACTGGCAAATAAGTCAGTGGGAAAACATTAGGACTCAGTATTTTAGAGTATCTGAAATAAATATTTGGAATTACTTGTTTAAAAAAAACCTCATCGCCCTCATTCTTCATTCTCTCTCTTTTTAATTTAACCCAGATCTCATCAAGAAAGTCCCTGTAGTGATGTGAAACAACTCTAATGTGGACTTATATAGTCGTCTAATCCATGAAGTAGCAAGTCTTATAAATTCACTATTTTGTATTAACATGTGAATATATGATGAAAACTAATTGTTTCCTAGGTTGTGTTTTTGACTGTTGCACAGACTGCACTTAGTGATGAAAGTAATATTATTTATTTGCCTTTCAAAGGTGTAAAGACAATATTCTTCTTTTATCCAAATAACCCATAAAACTGGATGTTTTGTAAGTATATCAGTTGTAATAAGCAGATCTATTTTTCCACTGGATTTCAGATATCATTTCACAGTTTTGTTAAGGCATACCTAACTTAAGCAGCACCTACTTAAAGAGTGCATAATTTGTCAAGTTTTGACAAAGGAATACACTCATATGCCTGCGCAAATCTTAGCACAATCAAGATAGCGAATGTATGAAAAGTGAACACACATTCTCAGGGCAAACTACATAATTGGCAGGATTCACTGTAAAATTAAAGTAAGGAAGTCAGTCTTTTCTTTCCACAGCTTCACCTTCTCAACACATGGTGGATGGCAGACCTCCAAGGAATGGCAACCCTGGGGATGGTCGTGCTCCATTTCTGGATCCAGGTGGCTGGGAGGACTCTTATGAGTCACCTGTCAACAGTGCTGTGTTGCTGCCAGCCCTGGGAGGGTGTGGTCTCTTTTCTACCCTCCATTAATTTCCTTTGCATTTTGATGTAAAATCAGTTTCTATGTACATGATTTGGTCTATTTTTAGACTCTTTATTAGGTTCCATTGATCTATTTGTGTATTGTTATGCCAGCACCACACTACCTTGAATGCTGTAGTCTTATATCAGATAATATCCAATGTTGTTCTTCTTCAGTGTTTTAACTATTGTAGATCCTAAGAATTTTGATATGAATTTCAGAATCAGATTATCAATTACAATAGAAAATCTTGTAATAATTTGATTGATATTTTGCTGAATCTATATATCAATTTGGGATATATATAAATTTATCTATATATCAATTTTACATCTTAAAAATATGGAGGCTTTAAACGCATGAACAAGATGTTCAAAATGCTCTCTTCTGCTTATTTGTAAATATAAATTATTATTAACTGTAGTCACCCTATAGTGCTATAGAACACTAGAATATTTTCCTCCTACCCAACTGTAATTTTGTGTCTGTTAACCAACTTCTCCCTCCTATTATTTTCCCAGCCTCTATGCTTTACAGCATCCACTTAACATTGTTTTCCATAATGACTAGAACAACTTCCATTCCCATCAACAGTGTGTGAATGTTCCCCTTTCCAACTCATTATCATCATTTCCTATTTTTATCTTTTTGATAATAACTGTTCTAACTGGGGTGAGCAGATATATTATTGTGGCTTTGATCCACATTTCCCTAATGATTGGGGATGTTGAATTTTGTTTTGTTTTGTTTCTGTGTATTTGTTGGTCATTTGTATTTATTTTCACATCATTTGACTGTTGTAACTGGATTATTAGTGTTTTATTTTTTAATGTGAAGTTGAGTTCTCAGTGTATTTGGATATTCAACCTATGTCAGATGAATGAATAATTTGTTAACATTTCTTTAATTATGCAAATTGACTCTTAACTGTTGTTTGTGCCATTTCTGATGGAGAACTTTTCTTCTTATTCATTAAATAATGATCCCACAGAACATTATTAATACAATATCCTCCACAGGCCAGTTGAATCACTGATGTAACTTTAGCATTAATATAAGAATATATATAAAGAATGAAGTTGCTATTCAATAATAACATTTTGTTAATTAATCATGCAGACCAGCAATATTATCCTGCCTTTCATCAATTTCAGGTAAATATTTATCGAGGCTTGGTTTCATTCATACCTAACCTAGGTAAATGACTGACATTTTAGCTGAAAGAAATCTATGAGATAAGTTTCAATAATTTAAATTTATGTTGCATTCACAGATGGGACTGTGTAAATTAAGAATAAATTAAGAAAAATGCACTTTTATATTAGAAAATGTAATTTATAAAAATTATTTTGGATTATATTGAATGTATATTTAATTTACAATTATACATATAACCTAATACTTAGGCAAAAATAAGTATGAATCAAGGATTATTTATTGATCAAATTTTGTTTCTGAATGTATTATATGGTGGTGTGGGTAAGTAGCTCTCACTTCATCTTCAGCTTCTATAACATGTTCAAAGAAAGTTTAGTTAGAAAAAATATTCAGAAGATTTAACAATTTTTCAATGATCTAAAAAGTTTCAATCTTCAAGCCATTATTGCCAGATTATCTTCTTCAATTGTTATGTATTTTAATTCTCAAAATGATTCCTTTGTCAAATTCTTGCGGCTAACATGAGCAGTCTCCCGTCAATTTCCTCAATTTCATAAAATCTTACCCTTTTTCAAGATTTAAAATTTTAAGTTGATCTCACTTTCTATTATATTTGCACTATAAAGTCACATGTTCTATACATCAGAGATTGGCAGATAATATTCAGATGAATTCCAATGTTAAATGATGAATATTTATTTGGAGACTCATCCTAAGTAGTTAGGTCACTAGATTTTATTTACCTACAAAAATAAATTTTCTTCCCAAAATCTCTAGAGATTTGGATAATGAAGGGTTAGATAATGAGAATTAGTCTATATTTGGGAGCTCTAGCATTAATTTAATGGCTACAATGTTTTTGTTTATGGTTCAGATTATTTTCATAGGCAAAGTATCATGTTTTATTTTATTTTTGTGTTTATACATTCATATGCATTTATTCATATCTTGTGTATATAGTCAGGTCCCGTTCAGTTGCTAAAATTAGTTAATTAGCTAACCAGGTTCCCAAGCTTCTTATTTACAATATGGTAATGTATGTATCAAACGAAGTATGATCCTGAGCTAGAATTCTGGTTTTAATGAATTTCAGCATTAATCCCATATGATTCATCTGTCAGGAAGTGTAAGAATCAAAACTGCTCCTTTTGTTTCCTTTCACTCACTGTGAAACAGCGCAAACAACAGTCCCTTTGGCACATTCATCAAAACTGTGATCAGGCTGATTAAAATGCAGATATACTGGGGCCGTCTTTTATCCACAGTCCAACAGTGATATCTGATTTGTTGGAATCTCATTAACACTCTGTTTCCATGCCTTCTCTACTATTGTTTGCCGTGTTACCATTATCTAATTAAACAGGTACAGCTGGAAATTCTGCATTCAAGTTTGCTCTGTACATTTCTCTGATATTATTTGAAACCCGTTTTCCTACCAGTAATGTACTTCTCAGACATAGCGAGAGCACAGAATGGGAATTTGGTGTGTTCTGCACTATATCACTTTTGTTTGAAGAATCATAGTCTCTGGGCGAATTTTCAAATTGAATAATGCCTTCTCCTTAGGATTTGCTTTCATTTCTTTCAGAGACTTGCCACTTGGCATAAAGGTTTTTGATGTCTGGATGACAAAGCCTGAATTTCAAGGAATATTTATTATTGGTCTGATTTCTGTGGTGAGAAAATTGTTTATTTCATTTTTATCGCACACATTTTCACGGCTCCGTTTTCTCTGTAGGTTTTCCCATTCTAGTAATTCAGACCCTGGGAAAATCAGGTTTAAGGGTCATATTTAACTCTTTACAAAACTTCAGTTTTCCCGATTGATTTTGTAGTAGATAACATTTTCTAGCCACTTCCCTTTTCCTTTTTCTGAAAAGAACCATTTAGCTCCCTCACACCCATAGCAAAAGAGCTGGAAGTAGAAAAGAAATAGAAATAAATCAGATAAACATGTAATTAAGTCACACCCAACTTCTTCATTCCATGATAATTTTTACTCTACACAATTCTAAGCAGGAGTCTCTGAGAATTAATATACTGTCCTTTGTATTAGCTTCATCCTATGTAGTATTTGACTCGGTGCCATGAACGACAGAGAATGCATTGTTTATTTTGGTGATTGTACGCCCCTACCAATGGTACTGAAAGTAATTGAGTTCAAGCCTTAGTAATTGTGAAAGCAATTCAGATATAATCATATTTCAATTACTGTGATGGTGTAAATCCAAATTACACCATCTTATCCTTCTACAGGGAACAATATAAACAAAAAGAGAAAATTTACACCGAATATATTTTGAAGGCTAAAAAAGGGAAATGTGATTACTGTATGCTTTCTAATGGAAAGTTAAGTATGTGTCACACACACACAAACACACACACACAGTAACATATACCAACTGTTGGTAGCTATTTCCTTCCTTTACATTATGGCAGTGAACTTGCATATTTAAATTATTCTCCTCATACCTTATAGTTAGAGATATCATGTGCATATATCTTGTCTCAGCTAACTGTAAGAACTTTTTATCATATTCTGAAGATAAAGACACCATTTGGTGATGACAATGCAGAGAATAGAATAGACAGTCTAATTTATTATTTGTGGGGTATATATTTCATAGGGGACATTTTAGAAAGAATTATGCTTGCTATATGCCAAATAACCTATGATTCTAGCTTAGGAAATAGTAGCATGAATACATAAAGACAAAGCTGTCTATATGTACACGTAAGTATCGTTTATTGAAACATATGTTGTAGTAGAAAATTATTGGCCACAACTTGAATGACCATGGGAAATGATTCTATGTAGTACAGTAGAGAAATAGATTAAATGCTAAGCAGTATTTCTTTACAAAAATATTGAGGTGGACATAATCTATATTTACCGAATTTGAAATTTATTCATAATATTTTTGTAAATGAAAAACCAACTTTTTGACTGTTATGAGTGACGTGATTCTGTTGCTTGAAATTACATGTACAGGTATGCATGTTTATGTCTAAAGATGTATCTCTATGAGCTGAGTGAGAAAAGGCATGAACTGCTAACAATACTTAGTGTCGAGCAGGAATCTCGAAGGAAAAGGAGATGAATTTTCTTTTCCTAATTTGTATAATTCAGAAGAAAAAAATAGAGAATTTAGAGAAGTTTTCCACTCAATAGCTTTCATTCCTTTCCAAAAAAATTATTCAGTTTTGGCTTGCGATTAATAATGCTTTCATGTTATGCTTTCTTGATGGCAGTTGGTGGTGCAAAACTTTTAGCTTGCATAGCAACGTCAGTTACTAGTTTGGGTCATTGACAAAGCAAATACATCTCACTCACCTCACCTGGGAATTCTGATCTGACTGACAACAATGCCATGACTTGAATATGATATATGTTGTTACCATTTCTTTTCCTCTATAACAGTCTGACAAATCTAGGCTACCATTGTAGCACTGTTTCATGAGGTCCTTCAGGGCACATTTCTTCTGTATTGTTATGCTGTTCTTCCCAAGACCGTTGTGTTGTTCAACATAGTCAGAATTCAGTGACTACCTATCTGGAAGGAAAGAAAATCCAAAGAGGCATTTTGCTATAGTAAGTCGAGGTCCTCAAGTGAGTGCATATTGTAATTTTGCTGCCATTTCCTTGGTGACAATTCGGTCACTTTACCAGAACTAGACAGAGAGCGTGTGTGTGCATGTGTGTGTAAACTCTCTGGCTCATATTGCACATAGATAGCCATTTGATATATTTTACATGTATGTTTGTATTTGCCTGTCTTCTGGGAAAATGTGCATTTCTGTGTCAAATTTTCTTTTAATATATTAAAATGGAGGACTATGTATTTTAACTAGATGCTACCCATTGCAGCATGAAAAATAATTGTCTTCTTTCTGTCCATTGGAAAAATTATTATAAATAGTAATGAATCATGTGTTTTCCTTCTAACTTTATTGGCCATATAGATTGAAATGTTGCCAAACACACAAATTTCCTATTTCCTATTCTAATACATGTAGTTCTTTCAAACTTGGAATAATGTTGTCAAATTAATTACAATTTCCAATCAAATGTCAATTATATAAATCTACTTTCAAGTGCCCTAACAGTGGCTCTCATCCAGACATGCTGTGAATAATGTTGGTATAATATATCATAATTTGCTATAAAATTTCTAATGTCCTAGAAGAAGAAAATCAATCATGTCTCTGGCCATTTTCTTTTAATTTTAAAAATCACCATACCAGGTTCTTTATGTGCAATATGAATATATGTGCATATTTTTAGATTTTTTTAAACTATGTATCCTGTTCCAGGAAGTTGTATGGATACTAATATTTCTTAAATAAAATAAGTATCATTTTCTACAAGATTAATATAATTCCTCTTGATTTGTGCCTAGTATTTTAACATTTCATTTTCTTTAATGTCATGTCTGTAATTGCTTTTAACAGGGCTATCAAATTTAGGTCAGTTCCTAGTGATGCATCAGTGAGCATAAATTGCTATTCAATTATGTCAGTTTTCATCTCGAAGTCAATGACCCAAGGAACCACTCATACCACAAGTGTAAAACTATTCCATTAACACACAGTTATTTTCTAGTTCTAGTTCTCTTCATCCTTATAAAGAGAGAGTGTGCGTTTAATAAATATTCTTCATTCTACTCTGCTAACCCATCAGATTAAACTATCTATTTCAGTGCCAATGTCTCCTTGCGCTCTACACTGTCTACCATTCATACACATCTCAATTCTTTATCATTAAGATTCAATTGTGATGAATATTCTCACACTGCTCTTTCAAAGATCACTGTTTAGTTAATAAATACCATCGGCACATTTTCATTTTCAATCTTAGCTTATTGAAGATAATGTAGGTTAGTAGGTATATTACATTCACACAAACCTGAAATTGAAATTCCAGCCTTGCCAATTTCCAGGTAAGTTAAACTCTGAGTCTCATGAATTCATGTGACTAGTGCTATTTCATATCCAGTTATGTCTTGGGTTACAAAATCAACCTATGCAAATCAGTAGCACTGCTATACAACAATAACAAGCTGAGAATCAAAACAAGAACTCAATCCCATCTACAATAGATGTGAAAAATAAAATGCCTAGGAATGTATACAACCAAGAATTTGAAAGATCTCTATAAGGAGAACTGAAAAACCTAGATGAAAGAAATCATAGATGACACAAATTGAAAAATATCCCATATTCACAGATTAGGGTAATCAATATTATAAAAATAATCATAACTGCCCAAAGCAATCTATAGATTCAACGTAATCTCCATTAAAATGCCAATGCCATTTTTTTAAGAATTAGGGGAAAATTTCTAAAATTCATATAGAACCAAAGAAGGGCCCAAACTGATATCCAAATTCATCTTTATCAAAGGGAACAAAGTTTGAGGTAACACATTTCCCATCTTTAACTTATACTACAAGGCTTTAGTAACCAACAGCATGCTACTGACATAAAGCTAGAGCTGCTATGAACTTTAATAAGAAGCAGCTCCCAAAGTTCTTAGTACAGGGTCTGGTGCATATTAATGATTGCTATTAACACAAGACTTCTATTATTAATATTCTTGATCTCTCATTCTCTGTGAAATGTAGGATAGTAGTTCTCACTCCACCTCTCTTTTAATCCCCTTGGACATCACTCTTTCCTCCTGTTACTGACTTTTGCATATTCCTCAAAGCAATCTTATCCTCTCTCTGGGAATAAACTATCACTTCTCCATTCTATCTATTTGAATTCAAGAATATATTAAATAAATCTCTATGCATAACTACCCTCAATACCATCTCTTACATTTCATATTTGCTTCAGGAGATTTCTAAATATCTTTCTGATAGCTCTACTTCAACATACTTTAATCTGAGTTCACTTATTTCCCATGTCTGTTTTAATTGTCCACAAGTCTCAGAGCTACTTCTATGTTCATTACCACTCTAACTTTTGGATCCGCTGGAATTTCCTCCCGCAGTTAATCATTTACTTACCAATGTGGATTCTACCGAGTCTAAGTCCACGCCTTATTCCCTCTATTGCCCCTCTATTCTCTCTCTGTAGTGCTGACACTCAGGGTCTTAATGTTGCCTTCTGACTTATGGTCTCTCACTCATCCTTTTGCACTGATGTTATATCAAACCTCTCTACCCAAGGTCCAATGATCCAGTGGTCCCCATCTTTAATTAATATATGAGGACAGCCATAGTTCATTCCTACCAATTTTATCATCAATGACTGACTCTCAACATTCATAAGTGAAAATAGGTTCAATGAGAAAAAAAGGAAATTGTTTCAGATGAAAGTGAACAGGATAATGAATTGTCTAAAAATCCTTTTGTAATTTGGTCTTGGGAATGCTTTACCTGAATAGGAAAAGTCACAGATAGAATACTAATATTTTAAATACAATCTTTGAGAAAGCATACATTTAGTAAATGAGTACTATCCTGACAGAATACTATAGCAATTACAAAAATAAGAGCTGGATAATTTGTAAAACAAAATTAAACTTTTTAAATGATAAAATATATTGTCAGCCTTCAAAGTTATGATATTCCCTTCTCTGAAAGTAGTTAAATAGAATAAAAATAAATAAAAAGGTCAATGAAATAGGAGTCTTGTGAATTGGTATTTTTCTTTTTTGAATAAGGAATCACCAAAATTTTATTCATAGCAATAGCAACTAAGAAACTTATACTGACCATGTTTTAATATTAAATATCAATTAAAGTTACTATTAGCCATTCCGATTCTTGATAGGCCTGGCAGAAAGAAATGAAGGCAACTCTAAGTAGCTCTGTGTGTTGTAGTCCATACACTCAGTGTCTGGTTTTCCTCCACTGTTTTATTTTGAAAGTTGTTGATAAACAGAGCAGGTGCAGGGAGGAGCAGAATACAGGAAGCAGTAGATGTAGACAGAAATATGCTTGTCCCTACTTAATTTCATGAATTGAAATGTTCTTCATACATATTCAGAATAAAAGAAAATTATTAAAGGCAGAGTCTTGAAAAGCAAAAGAACAAAATGAGGATATTGCTTTTCAAGGTCTCTGATTAAAGTGTAAATTCACAAGTCGGGCTGATTCCTTGATGGTGTCAGCTGACACCTTAGGCTACTGCTATCATCTTAATTATCAGCTAACACTTCTGTAGGGACTAGTAGTCATGTGCAACCTGCCGTTGGGAGCCCAGAAAGGAAAAGGTGAGTTATTAGGAGTGGCAAACAAAGCCAAGTCTGGAGATATGCCGTTTAAGAAATCCACGGCATCATTTGCTGAGAGCCAGCATGCAAACTCCCTAAAGTAAGTACATCAAGAGAAGATTTTATGTTGTCACTCCAACCTGCTTTCCTTCACTTTTTTACTTCTCTTCATACCTGGAGATGAAATGTTTTGGTAAGAAAGTAGACATAATTACTCATAAAAGTTTGCTATGACAGCAAGTTCCCATTAACAGGGCAAAAGCCTGGTTGATGAGCCATTGTAGATTGAAATACGTATGCATGATATTTATAGTACCACAAAAAGTAATCACTGTATACTCTTCAGACGGAAGTCAGGAAAAATATAATCATGAATTTGAAGACACCCTGACCAATCACCAGAACAGAACAAAAACTGGTAGGATGGGGAGTTAGAAAACAGGGTAAATGGGACTTTTATTTAAATGACAGAAAAAAAGGATCAAGACCAGAAAGAAGGGACTGCCTGGAATTCCTCCACATGAGCCACACGGGTTAGAGTGTGGGGAAAAAATAAAATACACTTAGTCTCTGCTTCCAAACTGCTTTGTATATGTGCAAATTAAAATAACTTTTTTTGTAAATAAATGCAGTCCATTATTAACATGATGTGTGGTACAATTCAATGCCATCAATATAAGCTTTCAGTGTGACCTTTTTGTGCCATTTAATGTTAATATTGAAGCATAATTTAGCTAAAGACAAATGCATAAACATGGGTTTTGACAAATACATGCATTCCTGAAACGCACCTCCAGAAACTTCTTTTTTGTTGTTGTTGTTGCAATTTGGCTGGGGCCAGGTTTGAACCTGCCACCTTCGGTATATGGGGCTGTCACCCTACTCACTGAGCCACAGGTGCTGCCCCAGAAACCTCTGTAATCCTTTTTTCCCATTCAATCCCCAAGAAGCAATCAGCATTTGATTTTTTTCCAACATGTACTAGTTTTTCTGGTTTTAGAACTTTATAGAAGTAGAAATGTACTGTACATACACGTTTATGCTTGGCCTCTTTACCTCAGAAGATAAGAAAAGATTTCACTTCCATCACTTGAGAAGTATTTATAGTGGACGTTTTGTGGATTAGTTGGTTGTTTCTTTTTTCAGTTGTTGAGCAGTACCCCATTTTATAGATAAATCACAATTTTTTAAAAGTGAACAGTTTATTAAGAATTAAACAAAGGTATGATGTGACACAGTACAAGCAAGACACTCAAGATACGTATAATAGTACTACTCACACAAAAACTTAAATTTCACCTCAAAAAAAAATCACAAGACAAAAGAGAAAGCAATTTCACTGTTATAAAATAAGGTATTTCATGCAAAGTATTAACTCTGCCCCCCCAAAGCCCAACCTCCCAACAAACAAAAAACTATCTGGGGATACTGCTATGCTAACATATTAACCACAGTATAATCATTCAAAGGAAAACAGTAATTAAGCAATGAATTAAATTAAATAACAAAGTTCAAACTGTCATAAACTCGTAGACCATAATGATTTTACAAGACAAGCAATTCCAGAAGTCTTATAAACAATAAAAAAAAATATTTCAATATCATTCCACTTGATCTGGATACACCTGATATTGAAATTGGAGAAAAT
>CAUYRH010053009.1:0-19165 GCA_963574655.1 Perodicticus potto
TTCATCAAACTGATTAATATAGCCTTCCTGGCATTTTCTCAGTTATTATATGAAGACATTTGTATTCTGCATTTAGTAAGGTTTGCCTGTACCCTTCTAAGATGCACTGTAGGTGTGGCCCCACCAATTACCCTCCCTCCATCCAACCTCCCTCCTCCCCTCCCTACCCTTGCCCCTTTCCCCATATTCTTGTGCTATAGTTGGGTTATACCCTTCATTCGAAAGCTATAAATTAGCTTCATAGTAGGGCTGAGTACATTGGATACTTTTTCTTCCATTCTTGAGATACTTTGCTAAGAAGAATATGTTCCAGCTCCATGAAAAACTTTTTAAAGATTCATCTTTACTCATATTCTCTCTCAAAAGAATGCATGATAGGTACTTAGCTTCTATCGGAGTGCTCACATTTTGACACTTGTTTTTTACTTGCAATGTGAAATGAGAACTTATTTCTGGTTTGTGGACCTTGATTGGAGACAATCCTCTTTTAATTTTAGAAATGTCACTGTGAAGATTTGTTTGTAACAGTTTGTTACCCAGTTGTTGACTTTAGAGAACATTGTCCTGGTTTAAAGAATAAGCCTTGGGGGGAAAAAAAGCTTTGACAGAAGTTGCCATACAACCTAAGAGGTAAGTGAGGTAGGAACAGCAGGCTTGCTTATGTGTACAGATTCCTACTGCCCTATGACAGCTTGGGCTACTGAAAAAGTATCCATGATCTCTAAACTTAAATTCTGGAATCGTTTCCCTCAATTAGAAAGCCACGATAGCTACACTTGTCCCTTAGGCCTTTCCTTGTCTGTGTGTTTACAGCAATGTTACTTGGCTGGGGTGAAGGACTCAGTAACAGCAAGCAGAAAGGGGTCTCACAGCAAGGCCAGGTCAGCTGGCCCCTGAGAGCTGCCCTAGCAGACATCAGGGGCTCTCAGTCCTGCAGATGGAAACTAGGAATTGTGATTATTTCTGCGTGGTTTTTAAAGACTATTTTTTGAACCTAGCCACAAATACAGATGAAAAGTGGCAGACACAAGTACCCCTCCTTGTCAGCAGCCCTGTGAGTTTTTGCCAGAGCCTAAGTGAGCTTCTCTTTCCATTTTGTTAATCTCCTTGAATTGGCTGTTCATCCCTCAAAGCTGTTAATTATTCCAAAGTACCCAATTTGCCTTTTTCACTCTCAAATTTATGACCACGTAATTAACAAGTCCTTCACCCCCTCTGTGCTTGGACTGACTCTCCCAAGGGTCAGACGGCTGGGTTCTTTCCAGCAACTGGAGTCTTAGATTTCTAAAGAATTTGCTGTTGCATGTCTGAGCCAATTCAGGATTCGATGAGTCAAAATGCAAATGACCCACCTGTATAACTTGTAACTACCCTTAAATCTTGCCTCTTTCAACATCAGCAATCCCCCACCTCTTTTCCATTCATTCGCTAGTTATAGGGAAGGTATGAAATGAGGTATTTAAAAAAAAAAAGTTCTTTATCAAGTTACCATGGAAATTGAGTTTAGAATCTGGGTTTTCAGTTTCACTTTTAAAAAGAGACACGGAGATGTTCTCCTTGCCTTATATGCCCCTGCCTGGGTTGAGCTGATGACCGTTTTAGCGCTAGACTGCAAAACGGTTAGTGGTGCGCGGCTGCACACCACGGGAATGGAGACTTTAAAAGCGCATTTGATGAGAACAATAAGAAACTGCACATTATGGTGGCCACGAAATGCTTAGACCTTCTTGGAAGAAAGGAGGTAGTGAGAAAGAAATAAATCCTATCTCCTAAGTCTTTTTCTATTTGCATAAATTTAGGGGGATCGGTGCGATTTTGTTACACGCGTACACTGCATAGTCAGGAAGTTAGGGTTCCTAGAGTCCGTCTCCCTCACACCTCTGGCCCTTCTGAGTCTCCGCCACCTGTCCCTCCACACTCTACGTCCATCTGTGCCACAGAGTTTGCTTGCTCTAAAATTCTGCAATTTAAGTCTGTAACTTCTTTGTAATTGTGAGTTCCCTTTCAAACGCTTCAGGAATGTTATGTGGAGAAAGAGTCTCTTACCACCCAACCTATATTGTACCAGAAAAGAAAACTATACCTTGAAGTGTGCAAGAATACACAAAGGGGACGTTCCAGTGAAAAACTTACAATGAAGTTAAGTTTCATTGTGAGATAAAATACTGAAAGGAAACATTTTCACTCATTTCCTTCCCAATTCTGTCATAGTTTGGGGTTAAGGCTTCATTTGGGTCACCTTCAGGCTGTGGGGAGCCTGAAAGATGGACTTTGCTTTTTTATTTTTGATAAATTTTAGTTTATAAAAATTATGAGTGGATATGTACTCTAAATAGAGGCAAAAATACCCATGAATACATTTGGGCTGAAAATTCTGTGGACAGTCAACTCTTTACTTAATTTGACAAGCAAAATTTTTCTTCTTTCTAAAAATCAAATGGGAAGAAAATGGAAAATGCTGCTTGGTTTTCTATCCAATATTGCAATTCAAGTCATTCTTTAGCCAAAAAGATCACTCTTTTGAAATATTTTATGTGAGGGTAGAGCATGGTGGCTCACACCTGCAATCCCAGCACTCTGGGAGTCTGGGGCGGGAGGTCCCTTGAGCTCAGGAGTTTGAGACCAGCCTGAGCAAGAGCAAGACCCCACAGCTACTAAAAATAGAAAAAAAGTTGGCCAGACGTGTGGCAGGTGCCACTTGTCCCAGGCATTTAGGAGGCTGATGCAGGAGGATTGCTTGAGTCTAAGAGTTTGAGGTTGCTGTGAGTTTGAGCTATGACATTATGGCACTAACTACAAGGTGACAGAGTGAAATTCTGTCTCAAAAAACTAAATAAAATAAAGTGAAATAAAATAAAATAAATATTTTATGTGGACTAGCCACAGTTTTGCAGTGAATTTCGCTTTTTGTCCTTTCTACAAATCAAAGATCCTCCAATGGTCTCGCGTCTACCCCTCGTCACTTACACACCTTGTTTTGCAATTTCATCCTTCATAAATGATTAACAGTTGTCCAGCTGAATAGTCCCAACCCCAAATATTATGTAATTTCATTTTTCAAATTCTGCCAAGGTTTTCAGCTATTGATAACTCCTTTAGATCACCTTCGTGCTATCAGGGAGTATCACGAACATCCAAGGGACCAAATTTTATTATCATCAGCCTTCACCATACATATAGAGTGCGTGCATGCTGATATGAAGCAGGAAATTGCAAATGCATGTAAAAATTCACTGCAACAGTGTCATTATTTATGACCGGACTTTCACCCACTCACTTATTCAAAGTTATGGAGCCATTTCCAATATATCAGACACTCCCCGGAGCTGGGATCAGAGCCGGACACATGTGCTGTTTCCACACAGAGCTCCACATCTGGGGGTCAGTCAGTTTCATGTCAACATCCAACCAAAGTGACAGATGCCACCGTAGAGACAGAAACAAAGCAGTGAGGTTGGGTAAGTTGTATTTATTTTCTATCTGTTCTTTTCCATAGTTTCCAAATTTTCCAAATGAGCATGTATCACTTAATGAAATCATAAAACAAAACAATAAATGTGATAAAAACAACTGATGGGTAAGAATAAGAATGAAAGAGGACCTTCGAAAATTTCTTGTAATTATTTTTTAACCAGTGAGAAGAGAAACGACCTTCGCCAGGAGAGCTGGGAAAGTCTGCAGAGAAGGTAACACCCTGCGGCTGCCGCTGTGGTTATTAACAAGTGTTAGTAATGACATAAAGGTGGATGTGGAGACCGAGAGTTGAGGTAGGTCCACTTGTTAGATAAGCTGCAAGTTTCAGGTGTGTGTCTCTGTGTGTTAAAGTTTAATCAAGGATATTCAGAGGTGAAATTCAACACCTGTCATAATCGTGGAGAAAATCTAGGTTAATAAATCGTACATAATATGTAGAAGATAGAATTAATTTTCAACTAGGGACATTTCCTAGCGACATTTCTATTTTCATCTGTTGAAAAGAAACTATCTCTTTCTTGCCTTTGAGTTTCTTTTCTTTCTTTCTTCCTTTTTTTTTATTGGAGACAGAGTCTCACTTTGTCACCCTTGGTACAGTGCCGAGGCATAAGAGCTCACAGCTACCTCAAACTCTTGGAGTCAAATGATTCTCTTGCCTCAGCTTCCTGAGTAGCTAGGATTACAGGTGCCCACCACAAAGCCGGCCTATTTTTAGAGACAAGGTCTCGCTCTGGCTCAGGCTGGTCTCGAACCCATGAGCTCAGGCAATCCACCCGCTTCGGCCTCCCAAGTGCTATGATTATAGGCACGAGCCACCGTGTCCAACTTTGCTTTTGATTCTCTAACACTTGTGCCAATACCAATAATTTAATGGCACTGAATACATATTTTGTTAAACAAGTTAATTAATTAATTAATGCTAAATATATAAATAGACACCAAGACCTTCTTCTCCATACTATGGGTTATTTTGGTGCTCAAGGCACAAACTTAATGCCTTTACAACTAATTCTTCTGAAGTATACAGTGGCGAACTGTTAATAGAGGTCTCTAGACTTCTTCTAACTTTAAAAAAATACACTACATTAGATTATGTAAAATTGAAGGAAATATGTAATTCACTTGTGGAATTTATTAGAAATTTAATTTCAAGCAAATCATCCAGCTGAGATAATGAATTTGCAGACCAACTCTGGCAAATCTGTAAATCTTTAGAAAACCTCTTAAAATGTAAAGGTTGTAATAGAGTGAAGACAACGGTTGAGTAGGTGAGCTAAGGGTTGCACGAGTGAAGGCAGGGCGCAGGCAGCTACTGACTGCCACCAAGCCCTACCCTGGACCCTCCAGGTTCTCTGTAAAGTTAGTTTGGACAGTTTGGCTCAGTCAATTCCTTTCTTGGGGTGACATGATGAGTCTGGGTTTGGAGTGGCATGCATGCCATCTGCGGATGTCCTGTGGGGGAGGGGTCATGGATGGCCGGGCCTCCCTCCCTCCCTAGCTGCGTATGAGCACGTGAGTGGTGCTCTGTACTGTGCAGGCCTTCGTGCCTCTGCCCAGCACACTCAAGATTCAGGGGGCTCCAAGACGCCTCACTTGGGTGGCATCTTGGCAAAGCCCCAGCACGTGGGTGACGGCCTGCTTTATCGTGAGGATAACTGTCGGTCTGTTACCCTAACAGGAGAAGTGCCAGCGGCATTCCAGTTCACACTGCCAGTCAGGCGGTGCCGTGATGAGGCGACTGAGTGGGGGTGAGAGAGCTGGGAGCCTCTAGCTGCGGAATTATCAGCAGGCTGCCTGTGGCTGTCCTAGACACGGCCTGGCAGTGCCTAGCACCACTCGCAAGCAGTGTGTTATGACAGCGGCTTGCTCTGGTCAACACTAAGATTGTACAGATGGTGAATAATGTTTCCAGGTACTGGGAAAGTACAGCATTTGTCTTTCCTTCCGTCATAAGCCTTTCTTTACTGGGTTTAAGTCTTAATTCTTGGTTTTGGAGGTTCGCCTTATACTAGGGACAGAGAAGGGTTTGAACTGGAATCTGTCACTGCCACCTAGGTGTTTTGATCTCTAAGCAAGTGGAGACGGAAGACACCTGGACCCATCGCTCGACAAGAGTGAAGCAAGTAAGGGCTCCAGTCTCTGGGAGATGAAGTTCTGGCTCTTCCCACAAGGGAAGAAACCCACACTTGTTGAGCACTGACCAGGAATCAGGAGTCTAGGGTGGGGGATAGGGAGGGGGACAGGCGATGGATGGTAAGTATAGTGGCAGCGGCAGAGGCTGTCCCTTGTTCACTAACCTTTGTGCGTTACGTTATTTTACAGTTTCAGACCAGCCACCAGCTTAAGGACTCTGTGAAGGTTTGGACTTAGAGTAGGACATGCCTGGATTTGACCAGTAAAAGGGACGGACTGGTTCTCTTGGCCCACTTTCTCACATCAGCCATTACCATGGCAACCAGCTACACGCAGGTGCAGCCTGACAGCGCCCTCCCTCACCTGCCATCACACATCTCTGCTTCTCTGCAGCTGCCACATGGGTCTCCTGGGAGTTTCTGTCCAGACATTATATCGCAAAACACAGACCTGGAAGGGTAGGAGTAATAGCCTGTGGGTGACTCTGGACTACAGAGGGAAGGGTTCTAATGCTAAGTACGCCCCTCTGCCACCCTTCGGGTGGGCAAGTCCAAGGCGCATTCTACACAGCTCCCCAGAACGCTCCCAGTGGGATCCAAGTCCCAAGGTCCTCGATGGTAACACACTCGACAGCATGCTCTTGAATTAGATTCTCCATTCTCCCTTTCTTAGTTGCTCATTCTCATCCCCGTCTCACACCCCCAGAGAATACATCTTTACCCAAGTCCTTGTTTTAGCCCTTACATTTCAAGGAATACCAGGTTAGTGGAGGAACCTTAACTAAGTAACAAGTCAATATTCACATTTTATAGATAGCAAAACTTGGTGTCTTTCAGAACACGTTGCTTTCTGGCTCCAAAACAAGACTTCATGCTCGGCTCTTGTTTAATAAGAAATTACTTAAATCAGGAGGTCAAGGCAGGTGAATCGCTTGAGCTCAGGAGTTCAAGACCAGCTTGAGCAAGAGTGAGGTCTTGTCTCTAAAAATAGCCATGCGTGGTGGCAGTTGCCTATAGTCCCATCTACCTGGGAGGCTGAAGCAAGAGAATCACTTGAGCCCAAGAGTCTGAGTCTGAGCTTGCTGTGACACCAGGGTCCGCTACCCGAGGGCAACAGAGTGAGACTCTGTCTCAAACAAAACAACAAAAAAAAGAGAGAGGGAGAGATTACTTGAATCAGCATATTTTTACATGGACTCTTCAAATTCTTTAATTCAAAGCAAGTTTACAGCCAAATATTAATGTTGGTGTCCCAGTACCCTGCTCTTAAACTGGCTAAAGCAGTCTCAAAATTCCCAAAATTCCTCAAAATTCCCAAAGGGAGTAATAAAAATTCCTATCATCTTTGGCAGGAAAATGGTTAGAGGTTTAAATCCATTAATCATTTTAGCTAAAATGTTCTTTATAAAATAAATGTTAAATGGATAAAAAAGGTTCAGACTAGTTCCAAGAGAAAGACAAGGGAAGGATTGCAAAATGCCCACCTAGACGAAATTTTGGTTGGTTGGAAACTCCTGAAGAAGATACATTTTCTTGGAGTCAAGACCTCTGTTCTCTTACATTCTACATGGAAGGAATAACGCTTCTATTCAAAGCATCTCTGAAAAGCCTCCAACCAAGAGTCAGGAGTTGGAGAAATGGATTATTTTTAGCATTAGCTTGCATATTTAAATAGTTCTTAATTTTTTTGAATTGTTTGAAGTGATTTTAAATAGTTTAATAGCTTATGGCTAATGCTAACATCTAAAGAGCACTTACACATGCCCTATACTGAGCTATGGGCTTTGCAAACATTATTTCATTTCATTTGACTTTTGCAGCAACCCTAAGTGGTAGCTATGATTCATGAATGAGGACTCTGAGCCCCACAGAGCCAAGGGAGTTCCCTGAATTGTACAGCTGCTGAGCAGAGAGGCCGACGGGCTGCACGGGTGGGGGGGGGCACTCACTCCAGAGCTCAGGCCCTTGTGTTCTATTCTTAACCACTCAGCATTAAAAACAATACTTGAAAGTAAATGTGAAATAATTTTAAAAATAGACCATGAGGAAATTTCCCTCTGCTGAAGGAAAACCTGGTATGTGGGTTGAGATAGTTCATGATGTAAAAACCCAAGTGAGGAGGAGGCACCTGCACTTAGGCCTCACTGGGAGAGGTGTAAGGGCAAAGGCCGGGGACTCAGGTGGGCGGGAGGAGGAGCGCAGGCCGGCCCAGGTCCTCTGCTGGGCTGGTGGGCCTGCCTTCCTGATTCCTCTCACCGCCGCCCTCTCTCCTGGCACACACTGCCTGCTTCTCAAGGCTTGATGAACCCTGCTCATTCACTGGGGTCCTAGGGGCACTCTTTCTCCATCCCCACAGTCTGGGGAAGTGTCTGCCTTGCACTGTCCTGCACCACCGTTACCCTCTCTGGTGCTCACCACAGAGTGTAGGCCTCTTTAATTTAATATCCCTGGCATTAGAATCTGCACATTTTGAAGGCTAAAAGCTTGATTGCATTCGTTTTTAGGATCTCTCCAAGAACAGGATCCACCCCACTGCAGGGTCTCTATAAACACTTATTGAGCAAACAAAACATACAGTAAAGCTGGGTGTTAAAATTGAAAGGGAAATCTGAGTTATTCTACAGATTGTTCAGGGATAAACACTACATGATTGAGCTGAATGAAAGTACAACTGAATCTCCACCATTCACCAACATAAATTCCACATGTATTAGATACATATAAAAAGCAAAAATAACTAGAATATAATATAGGTATCTGATATTAGATTGCAGAGAACCCATTTAAGCATAAAAGTACAGGAAATACTAACGATTTCATGGTTCTTGACCCCTTGAAGGTACCAGAACTTGATGAAATCTATTGAATCTGACGAATGCTCTAGACTTGATGCCCAGAAAAATGCTTATATGTACACCTGCTTCTAATTTTAATATGCATTTCTGAACAGTTTATGGACCCTTTGAAGCCCTTTAAGAAAATTCAGAATAAGTATATTGTCAGAGAGGAAAAGATTTATATATTTGTTCACATAAAAATGAAAACTCCTTATGTCAAAAAAGTATGTCAATCAAATTTAACACAAATAAGAGACTAAGGGAAAGTATTTGATGCTATACGCTAAAGACAGATCCAATATCCTACCTATAGGAAGAGCTCTCGGAAATTAATTAGAAAAGGATGAATGTACCAAATGAAAAAATAAGGAAATGAGACAACAATTCACAGATCGCCACGAGACGAGAAAGTGTTTGTGTCGCCCAGACATTGTCCTCGCTTAGGAAGATGAGTTCTTTGGTTTTATTGAATTATATTGAGGAGCTAAAAAAAGGTGACTGAAGCTTTGGGGGAGGGAGCAGAAATCTACAGAGCCAAGATGTGAGTTCTTTCCTTTGGGTTCCTATTAAGACTTTTATCAACCCAGGTTTTGTTTTACTTTTTGAAATATTGATATTCGGTTGTCTCAGCACCATTAGTTAAAAATGCCATCTTTTCCTTATTGAGTTGTCTTTGTTTCTTTGTCACAATTCAGTTTGACACGAGGGTCTCTATTTCTACCCTAGCTTGTTCCACTGATCTCTGTGAAACCGCTTGCCGATACCATACAGTTAGGATTGAACGACTTCTGGCCAGTCTTCAAAACAGAGGGTCTAAGTCCCCCAACTTTGTTCTTCCTCTGCAAAAGATTTTGGCTATTCTAGACTTTCAGATTTTTCATATAAATTTTAGCATCAGCTTGTCAATTAAAAAAAAAATCCTACTGAGATTTTGGTTGGGATTGTTTCGAATCTCTGGAGTATGTGGGAAGAAAAATCAATACATCTTAACAGCTGTGACTCTTCCAGTCCATCCACACACCACAGTTTTCCTTTTCTTTAGGTGTTATTTGGTTTCTTTCATTAATGTCTTGTAGTTTTATGCTGCAGATCTTGAATATGTTTTCTTAGATTTATATACGTTTCCTGGTTTGAGTGCTACTTTAAATTATCCTCCTTTTAAAATATTTATGTGTAAGATTAATTTAAACGGAGAAAGTATAGTCTTTTCAACAAATGGCACTGTAACATCTGGACTTACCTGAGCAAACAAACAACAAAAAACACCTCAACCCTTATCTTCCAACTTTTATAACAATTATCCCTAAATGGGGCCATAGACCCAGTATAAAACCCTAAACTGTGAAACGTCTGTAAAAAAGCACTGGAGAAGAGTGCTGTGGTCTTGGATCATGCAAAAATTTCTTGGGGATGGCACCAAAAACAATCATTAAAATAAAAAAGGTGATAAACTATACTTTAATAAAACTATAAAGTTCAGTCCTTTGAAAGACACACTAAAGAGAATGAGAGGGGAAGCCACAAAGTTAATAGAAAATATTTCAAAACATGCATCTTGTATCCAGAATACATAAAAGACTCTTAAAAGTCAAGAAACCTAAAAAACCCAATAAAAATCGATGAAAGATTTGAACCGATACATCGCCAAAGATACATAGATGAATAAGAACACGAGGGGATAAACAGCATCTTTAAACACCAGTGAAGCGCAAATTGAAGCCATCCCTGCACACCCATGGGAACGGCTAAAAGAACATTCTCGACAGCTCTGAGGTTGGATTTGGATGTAGGGCCACTGATGCTGTCTCGTACATTGCTAGTGAGGTACAAAACAGTGTGACCACTTTGTAAAACAATTGTAAATAATACAACCCAACAATTCCATCCACATTCATGGGAAAGCCTGTGCACAGATGTCTGTAGCGTCCTCATTCGCAGACCTTCCCTGAGTAGGGAGTAAGTGTTCCCTGGCAGAGCTGTAGAATGGAATACTACTCGGTAACCAAAACAAAGAGGTGATGTGAGTGAATGTCACATGCATTATGCTCAGTGAGCCAGGCCAGGCACAGGCTGAGTGCTCTATAATACCAGGTATTTGGCATCCTACAGAAAACAAAGTATAAGGTAAGAAAACAGGTGAGCAGTTGGTGCGGTCTGGGCGAGCTTGGTAGGGGATCTGTAGGGCGAGGTTGGTCTCTGATGCCTTTACTGTGGTGGTAAGTTGATGACACAGCTGCATGAACTGTGCACTAGCACGCTCTAGAGAGAGTGAATGATACTGTCCATAGACTAATTCTAGGCTAGAAAAATCTCCCCAACCAGTTCCGAAACTTACGTTTGAACCTGCTGTGGATTCTAATCTTTTATGTTACAAACCAGCATGTCAGTTGTAAATTGCTAAAAGGAAGGACTTTTGTTGGAAAAAAATATCAAACAAACAAGCCAGGACGCGAAGCCTCTGAAACTCAGGGTGTGTGTGCACTTCACACAGCTGGCCGGGTCTGGACTTTGTTTCATTTTCTTCACAGTGGTCACTCAGCCGCCTGCCCAGCTTGCTCCTTCCTCAGAATGAGTGATTTTGAACTATTCTTAACTTCCCATTAAGGCTAGTTTCGCAGGAGAGAATTGCTACAGTAAAGGCCACATAAAATGTATGATGTCAGCGTGGCACCTGTGGCTCATCGAGTAGGGCGCCGGCCCCATATACCAAAGGTGGCAGGTTCAAACCTGGCCTCGGCCAAAAACTGCAAAAAAAAAAAAATGTATGATGATGTCAGTGAGTTATGTTAACCCTCTGTGAGATGGGCTGCAGCAAATTGCATTTTATTGAGCTCCAGCCTCCTGGGATTTAAATCCAGCCCAAACAGAGTTTGTTTGTTCATTTGTTTGTTTGTTTTCCACCTTTGAATCAGGGAACTCTTTTCAGCTAAGACTTTCTATAGCCAGATTTTGGCCCATCTTATAATTTGGTTTATTAAGCACAAAAATGCTAAAGTAAATGGAAGTCTTTTTTTTTTTTTTTTTTGAGACAGAGCCTCAAGCTGTCACCGTGGATAGAGTGCTGTGGCATCACAACTCACAGCAACCTCCCATTCCTGGGCTCAAGCGAGTCTCCTGCCTCCGCCACCCAAGTAGCTGGGACTACAGGGGCCCGCCACAACACCCGGCCATTTTTTGGTTGCAGCCGTCATTGTTGTTTGGTGGGCCCAGGCTGATTCGAACCCGCCAGTTCAGGTATACGTGGCTGGCGCCTTAGCCCGTTGAGCCACAGGCACCGAGCCGTAAATGGAAGTCTTAACAGACTCTCATCTCAGAAGGGATGCTAGGGATTCCACTGGGTAGTTCACCTAGCTGCAGGGAGGCCGTGAATGTAATCACCAGGGAGGGATGAGGACCTGCCCACACTGCCCAAGGTAATTCAATGCCTGAAAGCTTGGTGGACTAACTCTAACCCACTTTCCTTGCCAAATCCTGGGAAATTCTAAAACCCAAATTGCCAGATCACTTCAGATTCCCATTGCCCTGAGATAAAGGCCGAAGTCTTTATCATGATTGCTAGGGCTCATATTATGCTACCAGCACTCAGCCTCCAGTCATGCTGAGCACACCTCAGTTTTGCAATTGTCTCCCTGGCCCACATACACAGAGAGTAAACCATCCTTATCAACTGGCATTACTAATACATAACATAACACTCTCTTGCAGTAGGTATAGTCATATGTATGAGAGTGTCTGTTAATCCCCAGTGGAAGCTGGGGGCCCTGGACCCATCATCGACACTTCCCTCCCAGGTGTGAGGTGGGGCAGTTCTCTGCCCAGCTGGTTTTGCCAGGCAAACCCCACAGAGGGGGCTTGGGCAGAATGAATGAGTTCAGCCTTCTTGAGAACCATAGGAATGGTTCTTCCCAGAGCAGTTTCCCATGGGATTAGTGGGGCCTGGAACCTATGGATGTTTTCTGAGGATGCACTGGAGTAAAAACATGCAAAGATATAATTCCTGAGGATGGTTCATTGAGCACTTGGCATTCGCCCTATAAGAACTAGAAGGTATATTTGAAACCTGAGACTGTGTTGTCCTATGCCTGTGTTGGCATATTGAACACATGTGTGTATTTCTTTAAAAGGAGGATAGTGGCACTGTTTATTATTCTTTGTCTGAGTCACATTTTAAGGTAACTTCACTCACTCTCTATTTTTCTTAATTTGAATCAATAACTAGACACCACAATTCTTCTGTAGCTTAGGCTTCCTCTAGTATAGCAACAGTATCTGAATGTCATTCACTTTAAAACCAGAGGAATGCATCATGCACGTCCAGCAAGGTCAGCAAACTTTAGGTAAAATGTTTGCACATCACTACCACCACTAAATGCGTTCCCTGTATGAACTGCGGGAGAAGAAGCCGGGGAATAAGAAAGTGCGCAGGTCAGGAGGAAGAGCATGCTGAGTGCAGCTTGGCTGCCACTGAATACCTGTTATTTCTTGATGAACTTGTTATTTTTAATTTTAAAAGGCCATAATAAGTCACATAATTCTTTAGATGGATTCTTCAGTTTTTTGGGAAGGAAAATCATTATTAAAATATGAGCAAATATGAGCTAATAACGTTTCATGGTCTTTAAATGACTCTGCTTTGTTCCATATTGGTTTTGGAAATCTGAGC
This sequence comes from Perodicticus potto, assembly GCA_963574655.1. Lineage (NCBI taxonomy): Eukaryota > Metazoa > Chordata > Mammalia > Primates > Lorisidae > Perodicticus > Perodicticus potto. Next base: position 13,107 of record CAUYRH010053009.1, read on the forward strand.
TGTGCTGTACAATCAAAGAGACGAGAGGTGACACCTGAACTGGTGGGTTGTCGGCACGCTTGTCAGTGTGGCCTGAGGAAATAGAAAAGTGACCTGATATTGATCAGATGCCCGTATTATCCTGCCATTTTCATTCTACAATGGCAGATGCATCTTATGGTCAACTTCAATCCTTTTAATGGCCAAATCAAGATATTTACATGTATAAGGATCAATGATTATCCTGGATTGGCCACAGACCAGTAAATATGTATTCTGGATACCATATACATCAACACAAGGTGAATTTCCCCCCAAATAATCACTCAGAAAAGAAGGAATAGTACTATATTTAAATCTCTTCAACACATTTTGTGTTGAGATTTTGTTATTTTATTTTGAACAAAAAAAATTATTTGAGAATATTTGAGACTTGAAATCAAGTCTACAGTTGGTGCCTATGTAGGTTATCTGATGGACTTTCCTTAAAGACAAGGCAAAGTTGGCAAAAATTCAGTGTTTATGGAAGCACATTTTTAAAAAATTGTTGTATAAATAGGTAATAGAATCGTATGGTACCATCTTTCTTTAAGGCTGCATAATATTCCATGGTATACATGTACCACAGTTTATTACACTAACTTTTTTGATAGGCCTTGAGGGTCTCACGAAGTATCATTTTCACTGTTGTGTTATTAGTTGAAGTAGTCACAAAAGCCTGTCAAGGTTCAAGAGGAGACATAGTCTTCCTCTCTGTCTGAAGTATAAGTTTCTGGAAGAGTATATCAAGTGGGAAATATTGTTGTGACCCATCTGGAAATTATAATGTTCCACGTAAAGGCAAAGAAGTATGCCACTCACTAAACCTCTTTGAAAGAATTTTAAAAAGACATATTCCCAGATGAAGAAAAATAAATGTGGGAAGTAGAAAATAAGGAGTAAGGAATGATAATGAACAAATAAAGTAGTAAAAAATGTATTGGTTAGTGTAAGTAAATGTTGAATTATTTTTTAAGTAAAAAAATTGGAACTAAAATCCCAAATCATAATCACATGGCAAGTGGTATAAGAGCAGAGAGAAGTAAATTTGTTTTTTTTTTTTTGTTTTTTTTTTTTTTTTTGAGAAGTAAATTTGTGAAAGTCCTCAGTCACTGTGTCTAATGTTTGATACAGACATTAACTCTGGACCTCATGACAGAATTCTTCATAAGGATATTTGGAATGTCTATGAGCTTTACACAATCTCCTTACCCCCGTTTCACTCATGAAGGTTTACTTTTGCTCCTACAAAAACAATCATTTTTCATTTCTCAGGCTACACGAACTTGGCTGGTATTCACCCTGTGGTCTATTTCTCCTACTTAAAACATTCTATTCTTTAGGATTCAGTAACACCATATACTCTTGTTTATTTTTTCTTTCTTCTTCAGAGACCCCTTTGCCAGCATTTCTTCCTTTATCTGTCCTTTAAATATTGGATTTCCTCAATCCTTGGTCCTAAGACTTCTTTACTTCTCACCTTGATCTCTCTCTTTAGGCAGTTTCAAGTTCATTAGTTCACATACCAACCATGGTACTTGGAAGTGACTCACAAATTTATGTCTATTCATGGTATTTTCCTGAATTTGTTTTCAAAGCAGAACTCTTTATCTTCATTGGCCCTGTTTTCCCTGGCCGCTACTTTACTGCTAGCTTTCCGCCACTGTTTCTTTCTTAACATAAATGACCCTGCCATCCAACAGTGGCCTAAGCCAGAGCCAAGGTATTTTCCTTGATACTCCTTTTTTTCTATCACCACATCCTGTTACCAGTTTCTCTTTATCATACCACCTAACGTCCCATAAATCTACTTACATCACTCTGTGCCTATCTCTGCCACCATCCCTAACCAGAGTCTTGCTTCTCTCATGATCTTCTTCATTGGTGTTTTAACTTGTTTATGTCCAGTTTTGTCTTCTCTGTTCATTCTCCATGTTGTGGTCAGAATGACATATTAACATGACTCTGATCATATTACCCCCTTCGTTAAAATCCATTAGTATATACTTATTAGTCTGAATAACAAAATATCTAATATAACCTACCAAGTCTAGATACCTCATTTATCCTAATTTCTTGATTCCATTTCTCTCCCTCTAAAGTCTAGCCATGGCCCCTTTGGTGTAATAGTTCAGTTCTTAATCTCCAGAGTCTTTGCTTTTCACTTGCTAGATGTGATCTTGTACAAGTTCTTGAACCTATGTGTCTCTGAAATGGAGTTATTAGTGTCAATATCTTGAGTGTTGCATGAACTGTAGTGGTGGTATCGTGCCTGGCATTTAACAAGCTCCTGATGTATGTTAAATTCTTTCCTTAAATGAACCATCTGTCTTCCTTCTTATCTCTAGGAATTCCCATTGACTCTTCCGAACCCTGCACAGGATACTTCGCTGGGTTAATGCTGACTTATCCTTTTGCACTAAGAGAACCTTACATCATGGTTGACTGAGGACAGACCTAGTTCATGTCTGTTATAGATCAGTTACCACTAATTAATTATTTTTGAGTATCCCCTTTTAATTCTGGTTTATTAAAAAACTATAGATTCAGTTAGCATTCCAAGTTCAAAAGTAACTTTTTCTAGGAAAGGTTTCCTGATCCCAGAAAGTCAAGGCACATATTATTTGTTTTTATAGCACATTTTATATTTTTGTTTGCAGTAATTATTACAATTATAATTAAAACAGGTCATTGTGTAACTAATCACTTGAAGTTTGTTTCTCATATTAGGCTCTAAGGTCTCAGAGTACTGGGACCTGAACTGTCTTGCCTTATCCCTAGGTTTTTTAGCATTGGTCTTATTCAGAGTCATTGCTCAGTAAATATTGTTAGATGAAAGAAGAAACACTAAACAGAAATCTGATTCGGACATCCCTCCTGTTTCTAACGTTAAATATCAAGTTATTCTCCTTCATTGGGCCTCAATTTTTTCATCTTATAAAATGAAAAAAAAAATGAACTTAATGATCTACATTCTATGAGTTTAGGCACGTCAAAGAAATTACTCATTTGTTAATATTTAGACTCATAAATTTCAACAGATATTGAATCAATTTAGATCTCCCCAAAGATAGCATAATGTTGCTCAGTGAATGAAGTCCTGATTGTTATCTTTTCTTATGAACTTCTAATGCGTAAGCTGTGATATTATCCCCTCTTTCTAAATATGTCTTAAAAAAATATATAGTCTATATGATTATATAATTACTGCTCTACCTATAAACAGATTTAATAATGGATGAACTTGTCTTTCTCCAAGAAGTTAACTAATCAATTTTTTTGTTGCTATTGTATTGCAGAACAAAATAATCCAGTCTCATGAAAAACCTAAAGCATTTTTGTTGATTTTTACAATCAAATTAAGTAAAAATTAAGAACAGAAAATAAAATTCATGACACCAGTGGGAAATCTGGAAACCATATTATAGGGTTTTTTCCTTCTAATTTAATTTAGTCACTTAACATGTCTGTGAGGTTGGGAAGGTTTTTGTTTGCTTGCTTGCTTATTGTTTGTATTTAATAATGTGGGGAAATCAACTGAACCTAACTTCTCCCTTTGCAACTGATAGATATTTACATAGCAATTGCTTAGAGCTAAAAGCAGGAAGACCTGGAAAGTGAGGCCCAACTACTGTGAAGTCATGGTGGCTTCTGGGAGGATTTCACAATGTTCTGGGATGCAGGATCTCCTGAGATCTTAAAGTGGTCTTCTTGGCAACTCTGAGTAGTACATCATGAAGGATCATAGGAATGAGGAGCAGGGAGGACTGTACGGAAGTAGTCTATACTTCCAGTGAGAATAGAAACCCCTGAAGTGGCTTCCCAGCCAGTCCTGTCTCTCTAGTGTGAGTTATTATGAGCACCCACCATGTGATATTCTATCAGGACAAGTAGCTCATCTACCCACTACATTCTCCAAACCTTGAAATGTCTTCCTGTTTTTTGGCCTTGCTAGAGATAAGGCAATATGAAAAACTAAAGCTGAATTTATGCTTCTACTGAGAACTCTTGAGAAAAAAATCTGAGGCATTGCCAAGAGATAGGACTTACGCATATAGGTGAAGAGCAAAGACAACATGGAAACCAGTAGCTAAATAAATCCAGAAACAATCTTATTTATAGACTCTTGAGTGAGATTGCCTTGATAAAGGAAATAATGTGGAGACATGAGAAAAGTATAGAGAGCTCTAAGCATGCAGAGAGCACACTTGTGCCAAAGTAGGCCCCTGTAATGAGAACCCTCACATTGAGTGTTTGGAATGCTTTTTGGGTAGAAGCTCTAATCTAATTCTTAAACCTGTTAAACTTTTTCTAGGTGCATCTTTCAAAATTACATTGAAGGATTCTAAATGATTTCCTCTGTTTCTGCCTTTCTCTGATATTTCTAGAAAATAAACATCTTTTACTTCTGTTAGCTTTGAGGCAGATCTTGCTGATCCTAAATAAATACTTAAAATACAAAGATAATTTTTTGTAGCATTTGGCCAATTTTTAAGGCAGTGGTTCCTAAATTTCAATGATAACACCACGCTTTTCAGAAAATGAGTTCCAAAGGGAGTTGATTTTTATCTGTAATACTCTCATCCTACAGATAGGATATTGACTGCACTTGACAGAATGGAAGTATAAAACCAGAATGAAGCATTGCAGTGACAAATTCTATGGGAATAGCTCATGATCAGCAGAATCATTCATTGAATGGAAAGATATGAGAGCTAGATGCTATCAATGAAGAAGAAAGGTGAAATAAAAACTTTTGTTTTCTAAAACAGTCTTTTCTCTGTAGTTATTTGGTTTTTGTTGACTGGTTTTTCCTTGTAGTAGTCTTTCCTTTTCTAGGTGTTCATCAGCCTGTGTGAGAATCTTAAAACTCATAATAATTTGTAATTCAATATTTAGAGATAATGAAATAAAAATGTTAGAATACCATAGTCCCTGCTGGCATATTACCACATGATTTGATTCACATTCGTTGTGAGATGCCTTGATATAATCCTTATTCTTTTATTTCTGTCTCATGTTATTTTGAACATTCTGACTTCCCAAAGCTTTTTGTACTTTTAGCTTACTGTGGGAAGTTAGAAGCTCTATCATCATGTGGAGAGTCTCTTTAGGACTACATTTCCTGCTGCTTTGTATACTTGGTTGCTGGCATAGACGCTTCATTATATACCAGACAATAGTTTGTATTCCAAGGGAGGAATATATACATGTTAGTTTCATTTGAGAATTAAATAATAAAACTGAGTTTTAAGTATTTTTTTTAATATTGAGATAATTATTGATGAAATGATTATAAATCATTCTTAAAAATAAGAACAAAGCAAATTTTATTTCATTAAAAGTCAATAGAAATTTAATCAAGATTAAGGAATTATTTTAAGAAACATTCATTTTATTTTATTTTATTTTTTTCTTGCAACTCAGAAGTTTATTAATGAAGGGGGTTTTGTCAGCTGGTGTTTACATACTTGAGCCCTACAGCCCTGTATTCCGGCTGTAGTGAGGAAGATGGCTGGCTTCTCTGCTGGCGACAGGTGATACCATCCCAGGAACATTCTGAGCCCTCTCTCCTGGGTCCCTGTTGCCATGGCTGGAGTCCAGCACTATCAGTTAGGTTCCACTTCTGTTTCTTGTGCTTGAGCTAGAGTATCGACCTTTTTTAGGATCTCAGCATAGTATGGGCCAAATACTTGCTGATTGTGATGCATCAGCTTGACAAACTTCCAGCCTAGTTCTGTCAACTCTCCTTCGATGTGATTAAGTCCTTCAGGGAAGTGTAGCAGAGACTCCTGCATGCCACGAACCAAACAGCATTTGAGAAACAAAAGGAGGCGCTGATCAATGACACTACGAACACGGTTTTCTTTCTTGGCGATGCTCTGGAGTTGTCCTGTAAGACATGCTGTGTTTTCACTGCTTAGGGCAGTAAAGCCCAGGTCCTCGAGGCCATGATGAATTTCCTGAGACACTTGTTCACTCACAGTCAGCATAGCTTCTTCAGGCTTGGAGCTCAATTCCTCAGTCAGAGCCTTGGTTAT
>CAUYRH010053012.1:0-20584 GCA_963574655.1 Perodicticus potto
GTTTGTCATTTTACTGGGAATATTCTTTTTATTTTGTCATTATAGATATTGAATGGATTTTTAATTTGTATTATACAGTGTTACAGGTATACATGTGTTTTGGTTACATAATTTTCTTTTGTACATCCTTTTTTTTTTTTTTGAGACAGAGTCTCACTGTGTCAACCTTGGTAGAGTGCCGTGGCATCACAGCTCACAGCAACCTCAAACTCTTAGGCTTAAGCAATTCTCTTGCCTCAGCCTCCCAAGTAGGTGGGACTACAAGCGCCTGCCACAATGCCCGGCTATTTTTTTTGCTGTAGTTGTCATTGTTGTTTAGCAGGCCCTGGCCAGATTCGAACCTGCCAACCCCGGTGTATGTGGCCAACGCCCTAACCACTAAGTTATGGGCACCAAGGTCTTCTGTACATCTTAAGTCAAAGCTGTAAGTATGCCCTTCACCCAGAATGTGTGTGTTGTACCAGTGTGAATTTACCCAGCCCTTTCTCCTGCTTGATTTCTGTTGAGTTTTATTTTACTTCCATATCTGCACTTAAGTGTTGATCAGCTAATTCCAATTTAGTATTGAGTATGTGTGATGTTTGTTTTTCCATTCTCACGATACTTGACTTAGAAGAGGCATATACTATAATAATTTAAAATCAGATTTCCAAGCACTTCACCAGTCCGTGTAGAAAGGAAAATAGCAAGTAACAGATTATGGTAGAAACTCTGTGGGAGTCCTTCCTTCACAGCCCTCCCAGTAGGCCATCGATAATACCAACATCATTTAGATAAAAATATGCTGTCCCTTCTAGATTTAAAACCAGTTCCATGTGGAGAATTTTCAAAGTAGTCCATTAGCAAGAGGCATCATGTGAAGCATTTTTTTTTTTTGAGACAGAGCCTCACGCTGTCACCGTGAAGAGAGTGCCGTGGCATCACAGCTTGTAGCAACCTCCAATTCCTGGGCTCAAGCGAGTCTCCTGCCTCTGCCTCCCAAGTAGCTGGGACTACAGGCGCGCGCCACAACGCCCAGCCGTTTTTTTTTTTTTGGTTGCAGCCGTCGTTGTTTGGCAGGCCCAGGCTGGATTTGAACCTGCCAGCTCAGGTGTACATGGCTGGCACTTTAGCCCGTTGAGCCACAGGCGCCGAGCCCATGTGAAGCATATTTTACAGTCAACATTAAGTACGTAGGGATGGAAATGTGAAAACCAAAGATTAGTATCAGAAACTTCAGTGAAAGGAGGAATTCTTCACCTACCTTGACCTTTGGGTCCAAGGTTGAAGGCAATAGAATATTTGAGAGGAAATGCTATCAGGGTATTAAAATGCTCATTTTAAATGGAATTTTAAAACAAGATTGAAGGAGAATAACAGGAAATAGTGACAGACTGCCAAATTTAATGTGAAAGCTTAATTTTGACAAAAATCTGATTTGCAGCATCTTTTTTTTTCTTTTTAAGAAAATTTGTATTTACTCTTTGAACATTTTGGAGAATTTGGTTTGAGTGTTGGTTTTTTGTTCAGATAAAGTTATATATGATGGCTGATTTTATTTCTTCATAAGTTGTTTTATGATAATTTTTCCAAAAATCATAATGATAGATATGAATCAGTTAATTGTTGAGTGAGGCAGGGGAGCCTAGTGGTGAAGTTTGTTGTGCTAAATGTGATAGTTCTGGTGTTTTGTTTTGTTTTGTTTGTTTTTTATTTTTTTTATTTTTTTATTTTTATTTTTTTTGAGACAGAGCCTCAAGCTGTCACCCTGGATAGAGTGCTGTGGCATCACAGCTCACAGCAACCTCCAATTCCTGGGCTCAAGCGAGTCTCTTGCCTCCGCCTCCCAAGTAGCTGGGACTACAGGCGCTCGCCACAATGCCCAGCCATTTTTTGGTTGCAGCCGTCATTGTTGTTTGGCGGGCCCGGGATGGATTTGAACCCACCAGCTCAGGTGTACGTGGCAGGCGCCTTAGCCCGCTGAGCCACAGGCGCCGAGCCATAGTTCTGGTGTTAATCACAGCTGTTCCACTTGTAAGTGTCTGATTCACCTGCACGTGTTTGCACAAACACACACACACTCAGTCCTAAAGTCAGACATGCAGATGCAGAGAGCAGAGCCGTGGAGCCGTTGTTTGTTTTAGAGAATACATTTCTTCTTCTTCAGCTTACATCCTTTTTGGATTTCCCCTGAATAGACTTGCTCAGGGTGGCCAGGGAGGTTCTTCATGCTCTGAGCCTCACCGGTCTTTCCAACTTCCTCCCCACAATGCTCATATATATACCGCAGCACACCCCTCGACGTTCCAGAAAGCGCTCTGCGTCCTGCTTCCCTCTCTCCTCTCCATGTGGAGTGCTGTCCCCGCCTCTGCATGTGACCTCTCTGTCCTACTGAGAGGCCTTTCTCAACCCCCCCAGCCTGAATTGGTTGTCCCCGCCTGCTCTTCATTGACATCGCCTACACCCACACGTGGGTCATGTGACTTTCACCCATTTTTTCCTGTCCGCCTTCCACTGACCTGTGGTTCCTTTGTAGGCAGTGCCGAACCCACAGCCTGCTGTTGCTGTCACCAAGTGCCCGTGCATATAGACGCTCAGCGTGTGTTGGTTGGTTGTATGTGAAAGCAGAAGGTTTCATTTGTGGGGAGCCCACCAGGAGGGCATCCTTGCCTGGATCAGCTCCCTGTCCTGAGTGAATCTTGGGTGTTCTGTTCCCATCAGCAGGGGCAAGAGTGAAACATTTGCCCTAGATACATTCACCTTGGGTAACATCTGAAGGACTTAGGACATAGGCACAATGTCATTCCCTCTTTGTGGAATGAAGGCCATGAAGTGGACAGGCTGGAGTCTGCCCCTTGCCATCGCCCATGTGTCACTACACCGGTCATCCCTCTATGGCTTCCCAGTTGCCAAATCTCCCTCTTAGCCTTGGCTACTCCTACCAGCTGCCCTGTTAAGCCATGTTAATAGGGGGTGCTAGAGGAGAAGGGGGTGTGCACCTCAGAGTGCTTGGATCTTGTTGGCAGTGCCCCCCAGGCCCAGAGAGGAGGTGAGGACAGCAGGAGAGCACCACCTGTGACAGGGACTCGCCCCCCTCTCAGGCAGTTCCAGGATGGGTGGCACCTCTTGGGAACAGCTTCTAGTAGCTGATCCGCAGCAGCCCAGCAGGTGTTTCTCTACACGAGCTGCCACCTGGCTTAACCCAGAAAACTTCACCATCCATCTGGTGGGTTTCAACACACCCTCTCCAACAGTTTCTCTTCCCAGCCTTGGAGAGGGAATGTCTTTCCATGCTTGTTCCTACCATGAGTATCCTCCCTCAACACCAGTCTACATTAGAGCTGTCTTTTCCTTCATTGGTCAGTTCTCCACTCTGTAATCCCGTTCATAATCCTTATTAAACTTTATTCAAATGACTGTGTGGCTTCTGTGTCCTGCTTGGACCCTAACCAGTACAGTGCCCTCTTTCCATGCGGACAACTGCACTTCCCCAACTGAGTGAACCATGTAGGCTCTTCAGGGACCCCAAAATGGCCCCTCAGTCATTTCCCCCACAGATACTGAATTCCTACCTTTAAATAGGCACTGGGCCCCACCCTTGGGGCAGGCAAGATGCGGCTTCAGCCTTACCGGAGCTCCAGGACTGTAAGAAGAGAGTAATGGTAGTTAGATAGAGAGTGCGGGTGAGGGTGGAAGAGTGGGGTGTGGTAAAACAGAAACTTAAGAAAATGTTAGTGCCATCCCTCCAGCAGCCAAAGGGACAGATAAATGAAAATTCATGAAATTGAGGTGTACCACTTTCAGTCGAAAAGATAGTCCATAGTAGAAAACAAAGTATGGTTTTGTCTGTGAATGTATTTTCTTTTTTTCCCACCAGTTGGAGTAGGTGAAGTTTTATTTCATCTTCTCATCTCTAAACTCCTAAAGGGCCAGGAACTATCTTTTATCTTAATTATCTTGTTTTTTTTTTTTTTTTTGAGACAGAGCCTCAAGCTGTCACCCTGGATAGAGTGCTGTGGCATCACAGCTCACAGCAACCTCCAATTCCTGGGCTCGAGAGAGTCTACTGCCTCTGCCTCCCAAGTAGCCTGGACTACAGGCACCCGCCACAATGCCCGGACATTTTTTGGTTGCAGCCATCATTGTTGTTTGGCAGGCCTGGGCTGGATTCGAACCCACCAGCTCAGGTGTACGTGGCTGGTGCCTTAGCCTGTTGAGCCACAGGTGCCGAGCCTATCTTAATTATCTTGTACCTGAAATGCCTTCCACATAATAGATGAATAATAAATGTTAGTGAATTAATAAAAAGTAATTCAATTGAGTTGATACTCTTGTGTTTTGTTTTCTTCTCCAAGAAAGGAAAGATCAGCTAATGTTCTATTGTTCACAATTATAAGCCGTTGTTTTTGTGTTTGAATTGTAAACAAGGGGGGGACAAGTCGATTTACCATTTTTAAATAATATGTCTGCCATTTCAGGTGAGCCGCACACAGTGTTAGGTATTTTGTAGACGTCGAATTCTCTGGTCTCCCTATTTTGCAGATGTGGGAAATGAGGTTAAATGACTTACCCGGGGCCATTCTGATGCAGTGTGGCTGAGCCAGGCTTTGAGCCCAAGTTGATAACAGAACTTCTGTGTTTTCCACTGTGGTGTGTGTGAGTTTGCCCTATTTGTGTGGGCCACACGCGCACACCTCCGAGTCGTCATCTTCACAGCACCATTTTATTCCTAGAGATACAGCCCTCCAGCCCTCCAGGCACACGTGGACAGAGTGAGGAAGTTTCAGAGGGGACTGAAGTCTCGCTCCATTTGCTTCTTTAAGGATTCACAAAGTCTTTCATGAAAGTGTATGCACTTGCTGGGAAATTGAACTTGGTACAGATTATGGAAAACATTTAACTGAGCTGAGTTGAATCTCAGAGGGACACATGTCCACTTTTCAACACTGACTGTTGTCTTCCATCTTTCTTCTCAGGTGCTGTTACCCCCGTACGAAGATGCTGCTGTGACGGGAACTGCAAAAGAGCCACCGCCACCTTACGTGTCAGCCTGAGCCTAAGAGTGGGGTGGGGCAGAGAGCAGCAGCTTCGCTTGTCAGATGTCTGAGCAGTTCTGTTATTTCACTCTTGAGATGAGCTCTCTGATTTTGTTGTTGAAATGCTACATTGTAAAATTTAGATGTTAATTTGAAACCTCCTCTAGTTTTGAAAGTGTGCTTTAGCTGAAACACTGTGGCAGATTAGCTGTAGAATTCTTCTTGTCAGGCTTCACTAGTCTTCCCCAGGCAATGAAACCTCCCCAGGGTCAAGGGGATTTTGAGTGAGAGAAGTCTGCCTTTGTACCTGCTGGGCCCCAACTTGGGCAGTGAGTCCTATTTTTTCTCTCTGTTCCTCTGTATCTTTTGAAAATGGAAAATAAAATTAGACCATGCTTTTCTTAAACCATTCCAGTTTAAGAACAAGCCCTTATGAAAACAGGAATATTAATTGTGTAATCATTGCTCTAATTAAGCTAATAAGTCCTTGTATACATAGTATATGTTACCAGAATTTCCTTAACATCCTTTATGACTTCAGTTCAATGACAATTTGAATTTGCCAGTCAAGGATTCTCTCTGTGGGCTGAATGAAGACTGTTGGGCATGACCAGGCAGCGAGAACGTAACTATCTGAAACTGTTCTTGGACATCCTGTGCCTGGCCATGGGGCTGCATGTCTCGTCTGTGTTAGGGGGTGACGCTGACTTGTTTGGCACTGCAGGGGATCTGGTGCTCCTCCTCTCCTGCTTTCCTTCCCCATCCAGGGTCCCTTTTACTACATGTTCTGCCCTAGACCAATTCAAGGAGGACATCCAACTTACTTGATCAAGTAGAGCTGGAATATATTGGACAGACATTTGCCGAAAATGAAAGATTTTCTTCTTTTCCTACAAAAGGAACATCCTACTGCTTTGAACTCCCAAGTATGCCTTGTCACCTTTTAAAATGCGTAGAACATAGCTGGGCATTGTGGCGGGTGCCTCTGACACCACGGTACTCTACCGAGGGCAACATTGTGAGACTCTGTCTCAAAAAAAAAAGTATAAAACAACCTTCAGAAAAAGGAGGGTTGTTGCTTTCCTTGTATGCTCTTACCTTGACTACCTGAATTGCAGGGGGTTTTATGTATTCGTATGTTCAGAAGTCAGCAGCTGTCCGGTTGGTTCACTAGTGAATGTGCTGTACACGAAACATTTGACAATTAAAGGGAGATTTGCCCACATCCAAACCTTTGGACTCTGGTGATTGTGCCTGAGGACCCTTTCTATCTATCAACTTCATGCAAACATATTTTTTGAAAGAAAAAAATCAGTGGGCATAAGAGCATCTTAGGCCAAGTGATGTGGAACCAGCAGACCTGAGCATCCATTCCTGGTTCTCGCCCCTGCTGGCTCCGTGTGCTTGGCTGTAGCACATTTATTCACGTTCAGGTCACCCGTGTCATGAATGGTGAGATTTGGTTACATTCTAAGGGGAATGAAAAATTGGGGGCCAGGAGCATTTTTATCTCCAAGAACCAGCCTCAGCTATTTCTTTTGGTATTTCTCTTTCTTATTGGTATTTTCTTTTGAGACAGAGCCTCAAGCTGTCACCCTGGATAGAGTGCTGTGGCATCACAGCTCACAGCACCTTCCAATTCCTGGGCTCATGGGAGTCTCTTACCTCCGCCTCCCAAGTAGCTGGAACTACAGGCGCCCGCCACAACGCCCGGCCATTTTTTGGTTGCAGCCGTCATTGTTGTTTGGCGGGCCTGGGCTGGATTTGAACCCGCCAGCTCAGGTGTACGTGGCTGGAGCCTTAGCCTGGTGAGCCACAGGTGCCGAGCCTTATTGGTACTTTCTACAAACTCAACTTAAGGAATTCCATTCCTTGAAGCCTTATGTCCAGAAGATTACAAAGTTAAACACTTTATGGGTTGTTAGGAACAGAAAAGGCCTGTCATAGGTTTCACAATTCCTGTGTAAGGGACCTAGGAAGTTGCAGTTACTCTCCTGTTTTCACCCTGATTTTCTCGCTCTTCGCCTGATATTTTTTTGCAGTCTGAGAAATGGCGCATGATCAGATGGAGAGCAGCGCTGATTATGAGAGGCCAGTGGGTGTCCTTGGAGAGGGCTCTTGCCCATGCAGTGCTCGAGTTCACCATAGACTTGGTGTCACTTCATCCTCAGAGACTCCACATGATGTGGGACGTGCTGGCTTTTCATGACCTGCAGCATCACGCAGGCTAAGCTGTGTTTATAGAGTGAGGATTTGTCCTCTTGTCTCAACCATGTGAGGCTGGATTAATGTCACCTTGCAGAGCACATTATGTGCCCCAGCAGTGCCCTGTATCTCTTGGTCTCAGCTAATCCAGATAAATAACTCTTAAATCCATCTGGAGGTGGAGTATGGTGGCTCATCTTTGTAATCCTAACATGCTGGGGGGCAGAGGCTGGAAGATTACTTCAGGCCATGAGTTTGAGACCAGCCTGAGTAAGAGCAAGATCCCTTCTCTACAAAACTAGAAGAATTAGTCATCATGGTGCGGACCTGGAGTCCCAGCTACTGGGAGCCTGAGGCAGGAGGTTCGTGAGCCCAGGAGTCTGAGGTTGCTGTGAGCTGTGACGAGACTACTACACTCTAGCCCAGGCGATAAAGACCCTGTCTCCAAAACAAAAATTTTGGGTATCTAGCCCCCGTCCCCTATTCTGCCAACAGAAACAGTCATTCCCTCAGTTTTTCTCGTGTCTGTGTACTTCTTGATCACTTTATTAGTGGGAGCCCTTCCATTTTTATCCATCTCAATCCCCAATCCCTTATTTTAAGGTCATGGACATTGAACCCAGCACCACGAGGTTTGCAAATTGACCCACTAATGAGCTGCCCGTGTAGGAGAGAGAATTTCAAATCTGTTTGAAAAGGGGTAAAAGGAAGGGAAAACCCTTTTAGCTTAGGTTATGGGCTGTCCGCCCTAGAAACAGCTTGTGTACGAGCTAGTCAGATTTCCAGAATGCCAGTTCCAGTTAACAGAAGAGACTTGCGGCCAGCAGGCCCTCTTCTTCCTGCAACTTCTTCCTACATAAACACTGTGTAGCGTCCCTGGCCCCTCTCGATGCTGTTGTCTCCAGGAATGCAAGAAGCTCCCCATTTTTTCTGTCCCTCCTCTTTTGCTAAATTCTGATCTTAAACATTACTTTGACTGCTTAACCAAACCACACCTCCTTCCACTGGCTTTCCTCTGTACCCTCACTTCATTATCCACAATACTTCTTAGTAATGATCTCAGTAGGCCATCTTTATAGACTGTAACCTTTAAAGTTGTTTCCTCCATAGAGGGATGTATTGTATTTGAAATATTCATCATTTAAAGAAAAAAAAAACCCTGCTATGCAAACTGAGCTTTTGTAATAGAGGAAAACTAATGAGACTATGAGAACATTTATTTTCCTTTTGTTTTTAGAGATGTGTTAGTTTTTGCAGCCAGTGTGGAAACCGACTTAAATATCATTAGGTCCTATTGCTGCTGGTCATGTAGGCAGTCTCCTGTTCTGGAGGGGAGAGGGCAGGCGTCTTTGCCAAGGTGTTGAATGAACAGTCATGCGAAGGAGTTAATTGCCAGCATGAAGTACAGGCTAATCCTTTTTAGGACTCCCCCTTCAGAACTAACAAGCACCAAAAACATAGCCTGTGGCTATGTAAAAGGGGTTTTGGCAGTTCAGATACATGTTTTAAAAGGAAAGGAAAAAGGCATTGCAAGGATGTCTCCACGCCCACGGAATTCACTTCAAGTGCTTCTGTACACTTGCCAAGTTCCCTGCTAAATGGTTCCTGGTGTATGGAAACCAGCCAGATCTGCAGCCCTCTGTCCTGAAGCCCACGCATGCCTTCTGCTGACTACAGTACCAAGACGGCAGAAGAGAAGCTGTCACTTGGACTACCCAGAAAATGTTTCATCAAACCAAAGTCCTAGCACTGTATGCCTATCGGTATGACCCTGATTAGGAAGAACAGCTGCTGCTGCAGTGAGGAGTTTGGCTTAAAACAGCACAATGGACTCGTTAGGTTTTATTCCATCTAAAATTTAGATATGCTTTTAAAGCCGTTAATGGTTTAAACACAGTTTTTATCAATAATATGGAAACCTACTAGACCCAGCAAATAAAATTAAAAATTCCTTGGTGAATGTCAGGATGTCCAAGGTATATTAGAGCAAGGACAGTTTTGAAAGGAAGTGGGTGACCCAGGATAGGTTGAGCGAATCTCCCCAGGTTTCCTCCAGGGTTCGGGTTGAGTGTGTCATCACCTACCTACTACTTCTGGGTCTCAGCCCCTCCTGTACCTGCTCACGACTTAAAAGTTGTAGCTAATGACACGGTCCAATTCCTGGGACGCAGAATCAGAACTTCCACCTGTGGTTTCTCTGCCTCAGGAAAACCCTGGGTCTGGGAATTCAGGGAATGGTGAGTCCGCTCTCTGTGACCAGCAACAGCTCAAGGGCCCTGTTGTCCTGTGTGGTAGGGATGCTCCTCGGATCCAGTATGGCCTTTGTGCGATGTTCATTTTATTCATTTGCACTGAAGGAATGTAGTTTAAATTATTCTCTATTTTACTTTCACAGGATTTTCCTTTAGTTGTTTTTAACTACAGGTTTTTGTCTTTACTGCTTTTATTTCCCTTTAGTAAAGGCAGCTCTAATCCTGTTTTTATCAGTGCTTCCCAGTCTTCTCTGCCTTGATGACCTATTACATCTCACACTCATTGTTCCCCCAAACCTGTTGACTCCCTTGTTCCCTCCCCTTCATTCAGCCTTCCTGACCTCGGCCGGCCGTAGGTCCTCTTTGCCTGCCACTCTTTCTTCCCTTCCCTGTGCCTCTCCCTTTCATGAGATAGGATGGATGACTCACCGAGTCCTTCCTGTGTGCCAGACATGCTACTAAGCACTTGAAGCATTCTGAATCTGTATCCTCATTTTATAGATGAGGAAACTGAGGCTTTTTTTTTTTAATTCATTTTTTTTTTTGAGACAGAGCCTCAAGCTGTCACCCTGGATAGAGTGCTGTGGCATCACAGCTCACAGCAACCTCCAATTCCTGGGCTCTAGCGAATCTCCTGCCTCAGCCTCCCAAGTAGCTGGGACTACAGGTGCCCGCCACAATGCCCGCCATTTTTTGGTTGCAGCCGTCATTGTTGTTTGGTGGGCCCGGGCTGGATTCGAACCCGCCAGCTCAGGTGTATGTGGCTGGTGCCTTAGCCTGTTGAGCCACAGGCGCCGAGCCGAAACTGAGGCTTTTAGATGAAAATAGCTGATCTGAAGTCACATCGTAAGTCGCAGAGCCAGGACTTAAATGCAGATTGAATACATTAAAGTGAGTGATGCCTATCTTTGAGACATCTAGAATTTCAGAATTCTGTACCTGTAGTCTCTTGCTTCTAACAATGATTTTTTTTTTTTCTAACAACGATTTCTATTACTTTGAATTAGTACATCCCAACAAGGAAAGCAAGTCATGCAAAGCCGAGGAAATTATAAAGTTGGGGGGATCTTTAACTTGAAGTTTATGGTACACAAGTAAAGCTGTCACTTTCTAATTAGGAAAGAAGTACTCTGCAGGTAACAGCTTTTCATTGTGGTAGGAACTTATTCAGGCAGAAGGAAGATCAACTGAAGTGGAGTTGATCTTCCTTTTAGAATGAGTAGTTAATTGTTTTAAGGGAGCAACATCCTTTTTGAGGAAATTAGGCACCATTTTAAACCACTGATTTACCTTTGTTGAGAAGAATATGTGCACGGTAGTTTCAAGCTCTGGCTAGTAAGGGGAACACCAATGTAGTTTGTTCTTGGAGGAATAATAGAGGACCTTAAGTCCCAGCCTCCTTCCCTGCCTCTATCCCAGAAAGCCTGTATCACTTGTCTGTTTTCACACCTATCAAATAGAGACAGTAGCACAGGCATTTCCCATGGGAATATAGGCGTTGCCATGCCCTGTTGAAGTTAATCTACTATGCCATCTTTATCACCCCGAGTTAACTTCCCTAAACACCTCTGAAAATCCAGGTATGAATCAGGTATCGGGAATTGTGGGGTTTTTTTCTTTTTTTTTTTTTGCAGTTTTTGGCCAGGGCTGTGTTTGAACCCGCCACCTCCGGTATATGGGGCCGGTGCCCTACTCCTTTGAGCCACAGGCCTCTCCCAGGAATTGTGGTTTTTAATAAAATGACGTAAGCAATGAATTGTGAGGAAAAAATAAAGCCCGAAACTCATCCTTTGGGTCTCCATTTGCAAGTGACTTTCCCCCAGAAGCCTTCTATGACCCACTAGTCTGGGCGGGACCACTTTATGTGCTCCCGTAGCAACCCCAGTGAAGGCACGTCTCGCACTTCGTGGTTTCTGCTTTTCTTGTTCATAATCCCCCGGTGGATTGGAAGCTCACAGAGAGTCTGTGTCACTTATTGTTCTGTCAGTACCTGACACATGTCTGGCAAATAGAAGGAAGTCAAAACATTTACGAGAATAAAAATAAGCACATAAAAAAAATTAAAGCCAGCTGTAATCCCACCCCCAGTGATTGCAAAAGTGTCTTAGTGAAGCTGGAAGTTCCACAGAGAAGACTCCTCTCAGAAGAGCCCACTGGAAAAGAAATTCCTTCCTGTAGTAGACCATGGAGAGACAAAGGGTCACTCCTCCGGCAAACCCTACCAAAGTCACAGCCGAAGCACTATGGGTGGGGGGAATGGGCTTTTCGAAGAAAGTTGCTAAGGCCGTAACAGCATCCTAGGAATAAATGGATTGTTCTCCAAAGCAAGATTAAAGGACTGCAGAGATGAGAGGCTAACTCATCCAAATGATGTTCTTAAATTTGAAATAAAAAGGAAATGGCATTCTTAGCTCCTACTATCCTTGTGATCAAGTCCCTTTTATGTGAGCTTAATTCAGTAGGGCTCTGAATAAAAGATTAACTGTGCTTTTCAGGAGCTTTTCCTAGTAAATCATTGTATTATTACAGCAATAATAACCAAATCTTGTCGCGACCCCTAAGGCCCTGGTCTCGGTGGAAGGAACCAGGTGTGACACGGATAAGAAGTCCAAGCTTGCGGGAGGTGGGCTAAGTAAGTGCAGGGTAGCCCCGAGCCCCCTCCGCAACGGCTATTTATTAAGGTTATACACAACAGGTGTGGAGGGTTCAGGTAATTACATATGAGGGCTGCCTGCGTAAGGATTGCCACGTGCTCTTTCCTCACGTGTTCTTTCCCCACAACCCTCATGAAGAAGTACCAAGCATCAGTGTTTAACACTTGCTTACTAGTGAGTGACCGCTCTTACCTCATTCCAGAACACTGAGTTAATTTTTTTTTTTTTTTTGAGACAGAGCCTCAATCTGTCACCCTGGACAGAGGGCCGTGGCATCACAGCTCACAGCAACCTCCAATTCCTGGGCTCAAGCCAGTCTCCTGCCTCCGCCTCCCAAGTAGCTGGGACTACAGGCGCCCGCCACAACGCCTGGTCATTTTTCGGTTGCAGCCGTCATTGTTGTTTGGCAGGCCCGGGCTGGATTCGAACCCGCCAGCTCAGGTGTACGTGCCTGGCACCTCAGCCCGCTGAGCCACAGGCGCCGAGCCAACACTGAGTTATTTGAGGGATTGCCCCCAAGTCACAAAATGTCTCTAGGCTTCTCAGGACACTGTCCTGTTCTCAGCGTTTCCTTTTAATGTGATAAGAATCAGTAACTGTCCTTCGCAAGCATGGTGTCCATTCCTCTACAAAATCTGACACCCCATGCATGCTATCCTGAGAGCTTGGGTGTTTGAGAGGAAATTCTCAACAGCTAACATACAACTTAAGTACCGTGACCTGTTCACCTACTTCCTCGGCATTCACATTTAACTAAAATCCCTAGAAGATTGTGCAATAAGGCTTATCATCTTTCATCCTGTATAAGAACATCACAAGATTCCAATAGACACTGGCAAACAGAAATCCCCACCAGGAGGCCATTTTGCAGTGGAAAGCAAACTTTAAAAAGACGATAGGAAAGAATATGAACAGAAGCTGGAGCAAGAAGCCATTCCTGTCTTTGTAAGAGCCCCTAAGGGAGGGATGCAAGGGAAGAAGAGAAGGCTCAGCACTAGTACTCAGAGGTTAGGGCACCAGCCTCATATACCAGGGCTGGCAGGTTCCAACCTGGCCCAGGCCAGCTAAACAATAATGACAACTACAACAAAAAAAATAGCCGGGCGTTGGGAGCTGAGGCAAGAGAATCACTTAAGCCCAAAGAGTTTGAGGTTGCTGTGAGCTATGATGCCACTGCTCTCTACTGAGGGTGACACAGTGAGACTCGGTCTCAAAAAAAAAGAAAGAAAAAAACGGTGGAAGAGAAGAGGTTCAAAAAGGTATACATGAAAGCTTGGATGTAAACCAAAAATGTATTTGAGATATGCATGTACCACACAGCTCAGTGGTTTATGTAATTTAATAGTGTTAAGCACTATTCAGAGTTGTGTAGCCATCACCACAATTTTAGAACATTTTCATTACACATCCATAAACAGTCACTCTTCATTTCCTCCCCTAACCTTCCCAATTCTAGGCAGCCACTAATTTACTTTCCGTCTCATTAGAATTGCCTATTTTGGACATGGAGTCTTGGGGTTATTTATATTTAATAATTGGCTGTTTTCACTTAGCATGTTTTCAAGTTTATCCATTTTATATCATGTATCAATATTTAGTTCCTTATTATAGCCAAATAGTCATTATATGGATATACCAATTTTTTTTTTTTTTTTGAGACAGAGCCTCAAGCTGTCACCCTGGGGACAGTGCCATGGCATCACAGCTCACAGCAACCTCCAACTTATGGGCTCAAGCGATTCTCCTGCCTCCACCTCCCAAGTAGCTGAGATTACAGGCGCCTGCCACAATGCCCAGCTATTTTTTGATTGCAGCCATCGTTGTTTGGTGGGCCTGGGCTGTAATACATACATCAGCTGTGGTGTATGTGGCTGGCACCTTAGCCGCTTGAGCCACAGGCTGCAAGCCGGATATACCAATTTTACTTATCCATTTATCAGTTGATCACTTAGATTGCTCCCACCTTTAGGTTTTTGTGTGAACTGGCCAACTTTGTTCTTTTTCAAGATTATTTCGGTTACTCTGGAGTTGCCATATAAACTTTCAGCATTAACTTGTCAATTTCGGCAAGGAATCCTGAGATTTTGATAGAGATTATATTGAATCTGTACATCAGTTTGGGGAATATCACCATCTTAACATTATTAAGTCCTCCAATTCACAAATATGGGAAGATTTGCACTTTATTTGTTGAATTTATTTCTAAGTGATTTATTCTTTTTGATGCTATTGTAAATGGCATTGTTTAATTTTACTTGCAGTTGTTTGTTCCAAGTACAGTAGAATCTCCATCATTGGCCATCTCCTTACGTTGACCACCTCCCTAAGTTGACCTGATTTTCATGCAGCACACATTGACCACCTCTGTATGTTGACTATAGTCCCTTGGGTGGTCAACTTACAGAGGTTCTGCATATTGAAATACAATTGATTTTAGTATATCAATCTTGTATCTTGACGCCTTGCTAAACTCATGTATTCTAATAGTTTTTAGTGTATTCCTTGGAATTTCTACATATCAGATCATGCCATCTGCAAATAGAAGTATTTTTATTTTTTCTTTCCAATCTGGATGCCTTTTTATTTCATTTTCTTGTCTTGATTAGAACTTCTAGTACAACATTGGTAAGAGAAAAAAATCCTTGTCTTATTCCTGATCCTAGAAGAAAAGCTTTCTTTCAGTCTTCCACCATTAAATATAATGTTGACTCTGGGGGGTTGTAGATAACCCTTTATTCGATTGTGGAAGTCCTTTTATTTATTTATTTTTTTTAGACGGTCTCACTTTGTTGCCTTTGGTAGAGTGCTGTGGCATCATAGCTTACAGCAACCTTAAAATCTTGGGCTCAAGCTATCCTCCTGCCTCAGCCTCCTAAGAAGCTGGGATTACAGGCGCCCACCACAATGTCTGGCTATTTTTTATTTTAAGAGAAAGTGGTCTCAATCTTGCTCAGGCTGTTCTCAAACTCCCGAGCTCAGGAAATCTACCTGCCTCAGCCTCCCAGAGTGCTGGGATTACAGGTGTAATCCACTTGCCCAGCCTAATTTTTTTTTTTTTTTGCAGTTTTTGACCGGGGTTGGGTTTGAACCTGTCACCTCTGGCATATGGGGCTGGCGTCCTACTCCTTTGAGCCACAGGCGCACCCCAGCCTGATTTTTTTTTTAATTTTGTAGAGATGGAGTCTCGCTGTTGCCCAGACTGGTCTTCTGGGTTTAAGCAATCCTCTGGCCTTGGCCTCCCAAAGTGAGTGAGCCACCCACTATGCCTGGCCTGCAATGTCTTTCTTTTAAAATACATATTCTTCACAGGTAGTATGCACGTAGCCAGTGATTTTTTTTGGCACTTTCTATACTTGAGAATAGCTATGGCAATTCTTGTTTTAAGTGAGTAAAGACTTCCTGTTGCTGCTTCTCAGAGACTGCTCTACCATGGAAATTGTTCATTTTAGTTCGCTATATCCTATTTTTTCCTCCATCTTCTAACTTATTTGTGATTCCCAGCAGCTCATTACTTTATTCTTTCCACGGAACCATCTGTAGTGTTTCTCCTTCTGTTGGACCCTGGTAATAACCGTGTCCCAGTTCTTTCCTCCGGTAAGAGAGAATGTGGAAAAGTCCTGACTCCTAGTATGTTTATTATTCTTGAATCCTTGCTTATAGAGCTCTGCCAGCGTGCTGGGGGATTTTATAGAACAGATGCACGTTGGCATTGCCCAAGTGTCTTGCAACCTGATTTAACACCAGGCAACCAATGCAAATGTAGATTCATTAATAGCCTTGAGAGAAATTAGTCGAGTGTTACAAGGATGAGGCTATTGGCTTCTAATAGTGGACCACTTTGTGCCAATTGCTAGGTTTAGGGATGAAAAGAAGCAGCAATTTGTGTGCCTGAGTGATGCTCCCACGTATGTGAAAGAAGTCCATCCTCCACTCCAAAAGTGAAAACTTGTCTCCAGGTAGACTGGGATTTAACCTCGTCAGTTATCCAAGAAAACAAATTGTATTTCTACCCACTCTTGCCTATGCTTTAAGGCTGCTTATTCTACCCTATTACTATTAGTTTATTCTTAGCTTTTTTATTTTTTTAGAGATAGAGTCTCACTTTGTCACCTTTGATAGAGTGCTGTGGGGTCATAGCTCACAGCAACCTCAAACTCTTGGGCTCAAGCGATCCTCCTGTCTCAGCCTCCTGAGTAGCTGGGACTATAGGGCCTGCCACAATGCCTGGCTATTCTTTTTAGAGATGGGGTCTCACTTTTGCTCTGGCTGGTCGTGAACTCCTAAGCTCAGGCAATCCACCCACCTCAGCCTCCTAGAGTGCTAGGATTACAGGCATGAGCCACCGCACTTAGCCTAGCACTTCATTCTTGTTTGCTTGCATGAGTTCCTGCATGAGAACTGAAAGTCTTTACCCTGCACTTGTGAACAAGACTGAGTATCTAACACACAGCACAGACTCTGGCAGAAAAGCAAATTTGGCCTTCCTCCAATGGCTTTGTTATCATCCTGCCTTTACCCTGAAGGTTGACCTGGGAAATGAGGCACAGTTTGTCCTCCTAACTATTTGAGGACATTGAACTTGCTTTTCCTTCATTTTTTTTTTTTTCTGGCAGACCTGAAGATTATCCCACAAGGTAGAATAACTCATGTGACCTATTTGACTTGACCCCAAGTATGCTTCATGCACAATTTCCTACTCTGAAGAATTCCAGTAGGACTCCCTGGGGGAAAAAACACCCATTTTAGTTGGCATACACCAAAGTCACTTAAGTAAGTCACTAAATCACAATTTCCCTAAAATTTGGAAGGATCTGGGGACTGCTATTGTTTTCCTGGTAAATTACTGGATCATACTGGTGTCTTGGAATAAGGCAACACATTTTAAATGTTAATTTTCCATAAACTGTAACTCAACTTCCTCAGCTCCTGGGGGATTTTCACTGGCCCAAACTCAGGAAGAATTTTCTTCTATGGGATCCAAGATTTCAGAGACCAACCATTTCCTGAAGACTTTCCTCTGCTTTCTGACCTCCACCTCTCTCCTCCCAAAGACACAACAAAGAAACTATTTCTAATCAGTGCAGGCAGCCAAGAGTGCCCAGTGGGTATAAGGTGCAGGGTAAGGGAACAAGAGAGCCTGAATCCAAGATCCTTTCTTGGCCTTATGGCACCATTCCGTTGCCCAATGGCTTGAGTAGGTTAACCCTTTGCCTTATGGAGGGAATTTTAATTACCCCTACTGGAGCTTTTCTGAAAAAGTGATTTTTAACATGGTGTTAGAAACCATTCTAATATCAAATAGGAGTGATGGTGAGTCACAAGACAAAGTCCGCCCCAAAGCACCAAGTTACACATGGCACATCCCAAGGTTTCAAGATTAGTTAGTTCGGCTGTCTCTCCCTGTAGTTTGTTAAAACCTGAACTGGGCGTTTGGGTATAGAACTTCTGGCCTGTAGCTCACTCCCCCAGCCAACAGGAGCAGGGCAGCTGTAGAGTGGGGTGCCAGCCTCACTCTAGCAGCTCTTCTCCCTGTCACTGCCCAGTCTTGTCTCTCGCATCATTCCAGGGCTCGTGGGGACCTTTTAGGTAAGGTTCCTCCACTTTGCAAAGTTGCAAATAGTTTTTGCCCTTCATTGCGATTCTTGTCTGAACTAGACTTTCGCCGTTCCTTCAGGGTAGGAATCTTGTCTCCTCTCCATCCTGGCGTCTTTACCTTCGCCCCACCCTGGGGAGACTGGTCCCCAGCCAGTGGACTCTGTTGATATTGACTGGCACTGGCACGGTGATCTGGGGACTGCCTAGACAGCTCCTGGCACTTGTCACCAATTATCCCAATTCTCACCCTTTTTTCTTCGTGGTCCTTCTGCGGATCATGACCCCAGGTTCAGGAAATAGGACTCCTGCTACGCCTCTGCTCCCTGGAGTTACCTCCCTACATTGCCCCCCACGTCCCCCAGTCCCTAAAGTTTTCTGTAGTTCTGAGCCTGCGGCTCTCGAGGCCTGGAGGCTGATTCGCGCCCGCGCTTTGGGACAGGCAGAATGGGGCCAGGTGGCAGAGGGCAGGGCGCGCGGCCGCCGCAGGGTGGGGCCTTCCCCTTCCCCAAAGAGGACACCCCTCCTTCGGCCCGGCCCGCTCCCCACCCTCGCGCGGCGCCGCCTCTCCCGCCGCCCGCCCTTGCCCGGAGCCTCCCAGGCAGCCGGCGAGCAGGGGAGCGCTCTGGGATGGGACTTGGCGCGGGCGGCGGCGGCGGAGACGGCGGCAGCGGCGCGGGCTTCTCCCTCAACTCCCACGAGCGATCCCCGCGGACAGCCGCGGCCCGGGCGAGGCGAGGAGGCCCGCGAGGGAGAGCCGGCGGCTGCAGGTGAGCGCGGCGCGCTTTCCCCGGGTCTGCGCGGCCGGGCGGCCCGGGGTGCGGGCAGACAGACTGACGGACCGAGTCTGGGCTGACCGCCGCACGCGGGCGCTCCTCCCGCACCCGGCCGCTGCAGCGCCGCGTGGCCCCGAGCGCCCCGGGGGACGGTGGGCGACGACCCCGCGAGGAGAGCGGGAGAGGGCGGCACGGCCCGGACCCCGCGGCCGGGAGCAGCCCCTCCGACCCGGGCCGGCGGCGGGCAGGGCGCGCTCCCCGCGCAGGACGCACCGCGCGGCAGCGGCTTCCGAGTGCCCCGTGGGGGCGCTGTGCCCGCAGCGGGGACTCCCAGACCCGGTCTACGCCGACCCGGGAAAGGGAGACTTGAACGGAGACGCGGTGTGAGTCCTATGGAACTGTCAGCCGATGAGTCCAGTTTCCCCACTTCGTAGAGTGGGATTTCAATGTCAGTGTCATCTGGACCTTGTTCTTGGTTCACCATGGTGGCTAAAGCTCCAGCTTCCCCATATCGTGTTTGTGTGTGTGTGTGTGTGGGGGGGGCATTTTGTAGTAGTTGCTAGAAACCCCCAGGACAGTTTGGGGAGAGGACCAAAAATGGGGACTGTGTCTAGTAGCGTCTCCAGGATTGGGCGCACAGACAGGTACCTTTCTTGGGGACACTTGCTCCCACCCCGAACAAATCCAGTTGACCAAGTTCCAAATTGTCATAAATCAGGAAACTACAACGCATTTGCATGAATGCGTTTACAGTTGGCCTTTGAGGAATGGGCCACTTGGGGGTAGTGAAGAGGCTGCAGGGGCCGGTGGTCAATAGCAGAGACTCTGGGGTCAGCCTGTCTGGGTTCAAAACCCAGCTGTGACCCTTACCGGCTCATAAATTGGAGGTACCCAACTACTCTATACCTCATTTTGTCTAATGCAAATGGTAATACCCACAGGTTGGGAGGATTAAATGACATGTGACATTAGAACATTTCTTTTGGTTCGTTGCCTGTGGCTCAACGGGCTAAGGTGCCAGCCATGTACTCTTGAGCTGGCGGGTTCGAATCCAGCCTGGCTCGCCAAACAACAATGGTGGCTGCAACCAAAAAATGGCTGGGCATTGTGGCGGACACCTGTGGTCCCAGCTACTTGGGAGGTGGAGGCAAGAGACTTGCTTGAGCCCAGGAATTGGAGGTTGCTGTGAGCTGTGATGCCACAGTACTCTATCCAGGGTGACAGCTTGAGGCTCTGTCTCCAAAAAAAAAAAAAAAAAAAAGAACATTTCTTTTTCTTTTCCTGAGAAAGCCTTAAATCTGTCTGTCCTTAGAACAAACATTTCTAGGAGCATCCTAAAGTGAGCCCTACCACCTGTCTTTCCAGAAAAAGCAAGGGTTGGTATGAACAGTGAATTCATCTCTTCCCCAGTTTAGGGAGAGACGCCTCTTTGGACATGTGAGGGTGGCGGATAGTCCATATGCATTTAACTAGAGTTTTCCATGTAGTCCACTTCTGCTTTCAAAGCGACAGCCTCATAAAACCATGTCAAGATATATGTACCGAGATGGGTTTATGGCCTGGGACGTTTCCTCTCAGCCGCTGAAGCTTGGTCCCTTAGATTCCTCTGTTGAGAATGCAGATACCTACCTATCATTTTCCTCTCTGTTCACACTTTTAACTTTTATTCATTTCCATAGAATTTAATTTCAGGGCTCGGCGCCTGTGGCTCAGCGGGCTAAGGCGTCAGCCACGTACACCTGAGCTGGTGGGTTCGAATCAAGCCCGGGCCCGCCAAACAACAATGACAGCTGCAACCAACAAATGGCCGGGCGTTGTGGCGGGCGCCTGTAGTCCCAGCTACTTGGGAGGCGGAGGCAAGAGACTCGTTTGAGTCCAGGAATTGGAGGTCGCTGTGAGCTGTGATGCCACGGCACTCTATCCAGGGTGACAGCTTGAAGCTCTGTCTCAAAAAAAAAAAAAAAAAAAAAAATTAGTGCTTAGAAATAAGTGTAAGCACCGAACCCGAGTTAAATGACATGCTGAAGTACTCAGCAAAGCGTGTCTGCAGTTTACTTTGAAATGCATAAGAAAATACAGTAGGGTGATGG
>CAUYRH010053015.1:0-27822 GCA_963574655.1 Perodicticus potto
TTGAAATCTCTCCCACTACCAGGAGCTTTGGTGTTTTCTGTATTCTTTTCTGTAAATCAATTCTGTCTTATCACGGACGGGTGGGGGGGGGGGAAATAATGTAATGAAGAATAATAAAATACATGTATTTAAAAAAAAAAAGTGGGAAATGTGAAAAAAATTCGTCATAAAATTTTAACTTGAAAAAAAAAAAAGAATTCCCTCTTTAGAAAAAAAGATTACATTTATAGGACATTTGTATGCAATTTTAGAGTATTTATAGTCCCACTGAATTCAACCATGAACAAGAAGCTACTAGGACCTCATGTTAAGAAACTTTGCTGTAGAATCTTTGAGTTTAGGGTCCCCATTCTTAGGGACACCTTTGCAAAAACATAGGCCTGGAAACAACAGTGAGATATTTTTCATTCAGATCCAAGAGTTTTATACAATTGGACTCCTGGTCCACAAAGTCAGTCAGCTGGAACAGCACACCTCCAAGAACCATGCAGCCGCTCAAGACCAGTCTTCTGAAACAAAAACAGCACAAGACAGGGGCACCCCACATACTAGGGTCTACTTAGGAACCCTTGCAAACTGAACATTTCTTACAAACTACTTTAGAGAAATTTAATAGTAAAAGAAATTCTGCTTGTGAATTTGTAAAGGATAAGATCCTCTAGTCAGGCCCTGGGGACAATTGTCAAGCCAATTAGTCACTTATCAGTGAAATCCTAAGGGCTGTCAATCCTGATGATTTTGAATGGCACCAGTTGTGCAACTTTGATTTGAAAGACCCACTGTACTAGAAGAAATGGTGGTGGGCTCTGTACTGGGAAGTTCCTAGGTTGTGTTTTTAAAATTCCAGAAGCAATATGGACATTTTGAGGGATACTTTATTGAGGATAATGGTAACTATACTGTGGAAATGGCAGAGAGGTGTAGGCCCTCCAAATCCATGGGTTTGGCATCCTCTAAATATGATTTAAAGCAAAATATATTTATCATATATGGATTTTACAGGAACTAGTTTACATTTCTGTACACAAACTATTGGTGTATCCACAAGCTCATTGGAACAGGAATCCAACTATTACAACAGTCCCTGGAATTTCTTGAGGTCTCAAGAAATAGATTCCTCTTTTCTGCTCAACTTTTCTGTAAGCCTAAGATCACTCTTAAAAATGAAGACCATTAATTATAAAAGTAAAAGGTATAGAAAATGTGGTGTATCTCCACAATGGGATATTATTCAGCCACACAAAGAATAAAATCCTTTCATTTGCAGCAACATGGAAGGAACTTGGAGGTCATTTTGTTAAGTTAAATAAGTTAGGTACAGAAAGGCAAATATCACATGTTTTCACTCATAGGTGGGATCTGAAAAGAAGTTCATCTCGCGGAGGTAGAGAGTAGAATGATGGTTACCAGAGGCTCGGGGGTGGGGGAGACAGTTTGGGTAGGGGGTACAAAGATACCGTTGAATAGAATGAATAAGATCTAGTGTCCTACATAGCACAATAGGGAGACTATAGTTAATTTATTACATATTTCAAATTGACTAGAAGAGAAGATTTGAAATGTTCTCAGCATAAAGAAATTATAAATGTTTGAGGTGATACCTATCTCGATTACTCTGATTTGATCTTTACACGTTATATGCATGTATCAAAATAACACTTGTACCCCAGAAATATGTACATTATGTACTATCTTTACATACGTTTGTTTTGCAGAGAAATGAAAGTGTTAGTTATTCTAATCATCTATATGAAGACAAATTAGTTAGTTTGGCCAAAAGGCAGAGTTAGGGCACTTCTGGGAGATTCATACCATGATGCTTTTATACATTGTTATGGTTTGCAAAACAGTCTGAGGAAAATGGCACTTATGAGCCGAGCAGTCTCTAAAATGTGTGAACAGAAGAAATCAGAAAGTTGTCATATACGTGTACTTTAAAAAGTGAACAATTTGAAAAGAGAAAATATGCCAGATTTTCCCTGGAGACAGACAACATAATCAAATTAAGAAAGATAACCAATTTATTGGAGTTTGTGAGATTTTAGTGAGGGATTATTTCCTAAATATCTAATCACCAGCTCAGTATGAGCTCACAATAGGTAAACACATTTGATTTGCTTTGATTACAGTCCTGTTTGAGCTGGTCAACTGCTTTTAAAATGGGACTTTTATTTTATTTCTTTATTTCTTTATTTTTATTTATTTCTTGAGACAGAGTCTCACTATGTTGCCCTCATGAGTGCTGTAGTGTCACAGCTCACAGCAACCTCAAACTCATGGACTTAAGCAATTATCTTTCCTCAGCCTCCCAAGTAGCTGGTACTACAGGTACCTGCCACAATGGCCGGCTATTTTTTACTGCAGTTGTCATTGTTGGTTAGCTCACTCGAGCTGGGTTCGAACCCACCAGTCTTAGTGTATGTGGCTGATGCCATAACCACTGTGCTACAGGTGCCTAAAATGGGACTTAAAAAAAGAATTATTACAGAAGAAGATCCTGTGATGCACATACAAACTTTTTCTTAGTTATTTTACCCTTAGGGTTCAACTTTAGTTATGGTCTACCCTATGAAATGCTAACCCACAATCATCATTCTACATCAGTCCACATTTACATTAAAGGCAATAGATTACACATAAAGAGGAAAAACAAATTAGAAGTGTCTAAAGTAATTGGTACTAAGAAGAACTAAACTCATTTAATGATACCCTACATCTTCATAAACTGAAAATTATAGTCTAAGTGTTTTTTATTTACAGTTTTAAGTTAGTCAAAACATTAATGTTTTGTAATGTGACTTCATAACATTGCATTGTTTTTCCCCCACAGGACAGATCCATGTTAATGCTGAGTAGAATGCAAAGTAGATTATACAGAAAGCACACACCTTGTGACCACAGGAAATGGGATACTGAGCTTGCCCTGGCATAATAATGGGTCGTCACTGCATATCAGAAGGAAAGGGTGAGGATGGAAAAGGGGAACTCACAGTCACTGCTGATGGAGAATCAGGTAAACCTAAGAAAATAATCCTTTGAGAAGTTGATGCCAGCCTTAGTTGGACTTCTAAAATCTAATTAAACTTAAAAGTTCAAGGATACGTTCTTTGAACTCAAACATATTTTTTCCAATCAAGTATAGCAGCCTATTTTGTATATTTTTGGCAACTCTATAGGTGTATATTGAAAATCAATCTTCATACGTAAATGCGGTGTTTTTCAGGAAGCAAAATTTCAAATATCCTTTGTTACATTGCAGGTAACAGATGGACCAAACAATTGAAAAGTAATTAATTTTAGTGCAAAAGCACCAAAACAGTTACCAAACTAAAGTCCCTTACTGGGTGATATGGTTTTCCAGGTTATGAATATTTGGGTCCAGTAGATAGATACAGTGCTCTGAAAATAAATAAGGATTATATGTTGCCTTAATAAGTCACCTCAAAATTCCCTAGAGGTATAATAATAAAATCAATTCAAGTGAAAAATAAGAATAGAAAACTATAACTCATTTTCCTCTTAAATGAAATAATACCTATATTGAGATTGCTTTCAAAACAATGATTTCAATTCACATTTTTAAAAAGTTTAATTCTAGTATTTGTGTCCTTGAAGAAAATTTGCAGTTAGTTCTGTTTAAAGATTGAAGTGGCATAAACTGATACAAGAAGGCCTTCTTGCATTTGAAACATTAAAACCTCAGAAAGTTTACATTAACCTTTTTGTTTCTGTATATGTAAGTAATAAATACTCATTAAAAAATAATACATGCTTATTAGATAGAAATACATTAAGAGGAAAATAATAACTATTGCTACTGAATCACAGGCAATTTAAATGAATCTGATCTCAGAGATCAACTAAAGCCTTCAATTACAAATGACGAAACAGACCTTAGACAGAGCTAAAATAAATTGCCCAAAGACACAAAGCTGCTTATTAGCAAAAATGGAACTCTATCTCCTGATTTCTAATCTGAGGCTTGTTTCTCATGCACAATGCTGCCCATTCTCTTTCCAAACCTTACTCTTTTGTTCACTTGAATCTTTAGCCTCTTAATTTCTCCTTATCAGTTCCCTTTCCAAACGCATAATACCCCTCATTGCTAACCCCCTCACTAAAAACCTTCCCTGTCTCCAGAAGGACATCCACACAGCCAAGGTGTGTGTTTGTAGGTGTTTGCACGCTCACAGGCAATGAATCTAGGGTTGGTTTTTTTTTGAATCTTAGGTTGTTTTGATGCATGATGTCTGTGTCCGAAGATCTTACATAGCTACTAGAGGATTAAGTGAGAAAACAGGAAAGTCCATGGAAAACTGGGCGGGGGGGGGGGGGACTATGCAAATATACTCTTCTCAGTAGAACATTTTCTAAATATGAAAGATTTTCTTAAAAATACACTTTTTCTGGTGCCATGGTAAACCCTGTTGCCTATACCTCATAATAAATCTGTATTTAATGCTGCTTTATAAATAGCTTAAAAATAACCTCTTGGGCCAGGCATTGTGGCTCACACCTGTAATCCTACCACTCTGGGGCGCCAGAAGTTCAAGACTGTCCTCATCTATGATAAGACCCTGTCTCTGTAAAATATAGAAACATTAGTTGAGTGTCATGGTGTGCTGTAGTCTCAGCTACTTGGGAGGCTGAGGCAGGAGGATCTCTCGAGCTGCAGAGTTTGATGTCTCAGTGAGCTATGATGACACCACTGCATTCCAGACAGGGTGAGACCCTGTCTCAAAAAAAAATCCCCTTTAATATTGTAAAATCTACACTGATCATGTCTCCTTTAAAAATTCTATCGCTAATTTCCTTCTACAGTGCCAAGAAATTCCTTTTGAGTATTTTTGAGATAACAAAACATTTTCATAAAGCTCCAACTCTCACATTTTTGAATACTGATTACAAAATTCAGTAGTAAGCAGTTTAAAAATAAAAATGGAAAACATCCAAAATATCTTATTTTGACTTAGTCTCTCCTTTTCACATCTGAAAATATAAAATTGGGCTTTTCACAAACCTATCTTGTATTATTTTATCTATTTCATAGACGTATAGTGCTTTGGAAGAGGGCTGGACCAGACCCTGGACTTGGGCAGCAGGCTTCATACTGAAATTCTCCAACAGGTCCTGGTATTAAGTTGTTCCCACCCCACCAAAAAGGTAGCGATGTCCCACCACACCTCCTAGTTTTGTTATTTTTTATTTTTTTTTATTTTTTTATTTTTTTGAGACAGAGCCTCAAGCTGTCACCCTGGGTAGAGTGCTGTGGCATCACAGCTCACAGCAACCTCCAATTCCTGGGCTCAAGCGAGTCTCTTGCCTCTGCCTCCCAAGTAGCTGGGACTGCAGGTGCCCGCCACAACGCCCGGCCATTTTTGGTTGCAGCCGTCATTGTTGTTTGGCGGGTCCGGTCTGGATTCGAACCCGCCAGCTCAGGTGTACGTGGCTGGCGCCTTAGCCCGCTGAGCCACAGGCGCCGAGCCTGTTATTTTTTTTGTAGAGACAGAGTTTCACTTTATCGCCCTCGGTAGAGTGCCGTGGCAACCTCCAACTCAGCTCACAGCAACTGCCAACTCCTGGGCTTAGGCGATTCTCTTGCTTCAGCCTTCTGAGTAGCTGGGACTACAGGCACCCACCACAATGCCCGGCTATTTTTGTTTTACAGTTTGGCTGAGGCTGGGTTTGAACCCACCACCTTTGGTATGTGGGGCCAGCGCCCTACTCAATGAGCCACAGGCGCCGCCCGCACACCTCCCAGTTTTATGCCAGCCTCCACCATCAACTTTAAGTTACTTCAAGATCCTATTGGAGCCTGAGTTCCTATCATTTTAAGGGCCACAGCAGGGAGAAAAAGACATATATATGCTTCTTGGCATTACCTGTGTTGTCCCAATTGATTAGATTGGTGAAAGGTGAGATAATAAAGCAAAAAGAACAAATAAAGACTTTGCAATCAGACAAGTTTAGGCTTGAACCTTAGCTCTGCCCCTCTTTAGTGAGTGACTTTGAGTAAATTATTTAGCCTGAGTCTCAGTTTCTTTCTTTTATTTTTTTTTTTTATTAAATCATAGCTGTGTACATTAATGCAACCATGGGGTACAATATGCTGGTTTTATATACAATTTGAAATGTTTTCATCAAACTGGTTAACATAGCTTTCACGGCATTTTCTTAGTTATTGTGTTAAGACATTTGTATTCTACACCTGGTAAATTTCAAATGTACCCTTGTAAGATGAACCGTAGGTGGAGTCTCAGTTTCTTTACGTGTACAATGGGGATAATAACATGTTGCTTCATAGAGGCATTGTGAAGATGAAGTGAGGCAATATCTGATAAGCACCCTGGTTCATATCTTCTGCTTGTACAGTCTACCATATATATGCCATCATTTGTTATACTCCAGTACATATGGCTCAATGCAAATAACACTGCAGTGAAGCATTTCTGACAGACATCCTTCTTACTGTATTTTCAACTTTTCTTAAATGTTGAAATAATTAACCTGGCTAATATTTCCTAATTGCATTGAAAAAGAGTTCTTTGACCAGGTCACATGATAGAGGTCTTCTTTATATTACTTGGGTTTCCTTACTATACTACTGGTCTATGTGAGCACAAGTTTAATTACTCAAGATGAGGGATGTTGTCTAAGGATTTTATGGCTGTGAGACACCATTATCTTTTACTACGCTGCATTCATAATTGACAGGTTATGATCATTGGGCATTTTATGAGATAAGGTAAGAGGAAAAAATCAGTATGGAAGTGGCATTTACTGAAATAAAAAACAAAACAGAAGAGCAGGCATAATGATCACATCACTAAGAAGTTCGAGTTGGGAAGGAGTTGGAAAACAGGGACTCTTGCACTGGACACATGGACCGTGACCTAAAGGAAACATTAAGGAATGCTCACATCTTTGCCAATAATGCAAAATGCGAACTTCGTCAGTGTTTAAGTGTATGGCCAGTTTAGTAGGATTCTGCTTCAAGGTACTGCTTAGAAACGGGTATGCAAGCGGAGAGCAGTGGTGTTTTGCCTGTAATCTCAGCTACTCAAGGGGTGGAGGCAGGGGATCACTTAAGCCCAGGAGTTTGAGACCAGCCTAGGCAATATAGCCAGACTCCATCTTACTAAAAAAGAAGAAGAAAAGAAAAAAGAAACAGGTATTCATCATGGAGAGTATAAGACAGAAGATGAAAATGTGAAAACATCTATCAGGACTGCTGTTTAGAGGAATGAGGTCCTCTGTGCTGTCTTTTGTGAGGAGCTTGCAAGCAAACTGCAGTTGGAAAGGGTGCCAAGAGACCAATTAAAATGACCGAATACGGCTTAGCGCCCATGGCACAGAGGTTGCGGCACCGGCCACGTGCACCAAGGCTGGCAGGTTTGAACCCAGACCTGGCGGCTGGATAGTGGTGACAACTGCAACAAAGGAGTGGCAGGGCACTGTGGTGGACATCTGTGGTCCTGGCTGCTTGGTGGGGGGGAGAGACTGAGGCAGGAGAATAGCTTGGGCTCAGGAGTATGGGGTTGCTGTGAGTTGTGATGTCACAGCACTCTACCGTGGGCAACATGGTGGGACTCTGTCTCCCCCCCCCCAAAAAAAAAAAAAAAGACCGAATACTCGAGGAACCTATCTCGTCTGTATAGACGAAGGAAGGCAAAGCTGAGCGACCGAGAATGTGAAGGGGATGTTGTGGTGGTGATACCAAGCATCTGCCTTGTCCTTTGCTGAATTGAGAATACACAAGAACGGACTTTACATTGTATCATGAGGGAGTTAGGTTAGATAGCAAAAGAAACGACCTATGGCAAACCTATGGCAAAAGAAACGACCTATGGCAGTCTTTCAGCTGAAAGACTGAAACATTTATTAAATGAAAGTTATCCGTGTGTTTTAGTTTCCAGTCAATGTGATGGACAAGAATTCTCTTTTCTTCTTTGCACATTCTCTTCCTATTTGGTTAAATCCCTGAGACCACATTTGTTTTTTTGCAATCAACCTATTACTAAAAAATGGCAAACTTTCCTTTCAAGAAAGTATTTATTTTTATTCGAGGTAAAATTCACCGAACATGTAATTATTTTTAAGTGACTTTTAGTCCATTCATGATGTTGCATAACCATCGCCACTATCTAGTTTAAGAACATTTTCAACACCCCAAAAGGAAACCCCATACTCATTAAGCAGTGACTACCCGTTCTCCTCTCCACCCAGCTCCTGAAAACAAATAATATACTTTCCATCTCCATAGATTCACCTTAGGAGTATGTTTCTTTTGGTGTCTTCTGAATTCTGCATTTAATTTTTCGATCAAATTGTAGACTACGCTCTGTGTGTGAAAGAGAGAGAGCGAGAGTGTGAGAGAGAGGGAGAGAGAGAGAGAGAGGAGAGAGAGAGGGAGAAAAAGGCAGAGGGAAGAAAGACATTCTCAGCAAGGAGAGTCAGCACTCATAAACATGGCAAGGTCAAGTCTATTTGACATATTGAAACAAAAGAAGAACTGGGATCTCAGACACATCTCTTTACCAGCTGTTTGCAACTTAAAGCTAGTATCTGAAGTTTAATTTCTCAAGGGTCCAGTTTGTCACAGGTTATAGAAATATTAAATAGTTTTTGAAATTTGCCAGTAACATTATATGAAAAGCTTTTGAATGGAAATGTGGCTTTATGGCTCCTAAGTTAGGGTAAAAAGTTTCACACTCCACAGAAGCTCTGTCCTGGATGTGAGCTCTTCCTGTAATAGTTGGTGATAACCCTATTACTTTTTTCTTCAGAGCAGTGGAATAGTGACCATTCTTTATTCTGCCTTTGTCCTGGTGAGCACATCAGATACGGCAGAGGAAATTGAGGATGCCTGGCGGGTAAGTGAAAAAACAACCTAAAAATAAAGTAATAAAACGTTTTATTTTCCAATCATAGACACCTTTTATCAATTTTAAGTTAGAATACACATTTTATTCTGGATAGAATTTTTAAAAAGTTGGTTAACCTGGTCAAACTTTTAAAACTGTTGAACATGTATTGGAAAATGGTCTTCAGGCATCTATTTCTTTTTTTTTTGTAAACTGATTTAAAGCTTGCATGACTTTCATAGTTATGATTACGTTGACAGGAAAGTTGTATATTCTGTATTCTGTAAAAAATACATGTGACATTCGGAAAAAAATCTTAATTTTCAACTGGTCAAATGTTTTCTTGGAAGGAGGAAGAACCAATGGTAGGGTCTTGTGATTTAAGGGTGTTTTGTGATCTAGAATGTCAAGGTCAGAAGAATGCTGTTATTTTGCATTTTGCACCGATTTTAAGAATTTTTATTCTATTTTTCATTTTCAGTTCCTTTCCATTTCATGAGCCCAACTCACTTATAGTCAATACATCTTGACTATACCCATTAATTAGAATTTAGGATTCCCCTACCAAAGCTCAACCACTCACTGGTTTTGAGGTTATGGATCTT
The DNA here is from genome assembly GCA_963574655.1 of Perodicticus potto. NCBI lineage: Eukaryota > Metazoa > Chordata > Mammalia > Primates > Lorisidae > Perodicticus > Perodicticus potto. Next base: position 9,470 of record CAUYRH010053015.1, read on the forward strand.
GCTTTGTTTTCTTTCCAAAGTATTTTTCAGACCTGTTCTTTGTAACATTTTCAGTTTTGGTTTCTGGGGACTCCTTGGTGACAATAGAGAACGGACACTCTATATCACGTTTTGAGGTATACCCTGACTTAGCCACTGTTTCCACAAATATGTCTCAGACACAGTGCCAATGGGAAGTAAGTTGTTTTTAACTAACTGAACCTTTTTCAAGGCACCTGGAAGTTGGGACAGCACCATATACTCCTATGGCACATTATAATTAGTGAAAAGCACTTGGTGATTCTTGTAGCTGAGACATACTACATGGCAAATGAGACTATCATTATTTATCTGTAATAAGTGATCTCCACAAGGTGGAAAGGCTTAATTTACCTCCACAGTTCTCTGTCCTACGCCCCTCATCCTAGTGTCCTTGGTTTACTTCTCAAGGATATGTGAGCCAATTCTCCAACTTTAACCAATACAAACTCTCCTGAATGAAGAGAAAGGACTTGAAAGTGTGTAAAAGAAAGGAAAAAAGAGGACTTTCAAAGGAAAGAGCAGCTAAGAGCAGTAGTTAAACTGTAAATCCCCTATCTCTACCCTCCAGACCACATCCCAACCGAATCCAGCTGCACCCACCCATAGACCTTGGGGCTCCTGATTGAGAGTCCAGATACAGGGCTTATAATCGTGCGTGGCTCCCTTCACGACTGGGTGTCAGTCCGTCCTGTGCTCAAGGTGTGGAATCTGGTTGGAGTTTCAATGTGTAGGATCCACTCTCGGGGTTTTGGCGAGATTGAGAAGGGTAAGGTAACTGGCTGGCAAAGGGGCCGGCATGCCCCAGGGGTTTCGGCACAGTGAGAGAAAACTGGCAAAATTACCCAAGGCGTAAGTCTGGTGTTCTTTGGTCATTCACCTCCCCCTCCAGGAGGCTTTATTTGGACAAGGACAGACCCAGGGACACAACTGGGATAACCGGTATTCCTGGTCACTGCGTCGCACCGTGGGCATTTGGAGGATGAGTGGGGGAGGGCCGCGCGGGGGCGGGGTGCGAAGCTCCGCAGGGAGAAGCGCCGAGGCGAAGGCTTGGCCTGGGCCCCGCCGGCGTCCTCGACTGTCCAGCACGGATTTGGAGACCCCAGTTTGGGGCTGGGGGCGGGTCTCTGCGTCGCGGCCGGACTTCACCTGAGCCTCCGTTTACTCCTCCGAAGAGGGCTGGACTCTGATCTCTGCGCCCCTTCCTGCCCTTTGATTCTGGTCTTTGTGGGAAGCCCGGCTATGTGTTCCTGGGAAGGAAGAACATTCTCTGCCGCAGGCGGGCCGGAACGGGAAGGCCGGGAAAGCAGCGTCTGTGACATGAACTGTATTTATTTAGAGACGTATACCGAAAATTATTTTCGTAAAAAAACTCCCCAGCCTTCGGGCTGGAGCTTTTTGCACAGTGACTGTCCTGCGCTGCCCCTTCCCCTCGGCAGCCGGGCAGCCGGGCAGCCGGTGTGAAGCGCCCGGTCCGGCACCTGCCGCTTCTTCGCGTTGCGCGGAACCTGTCCACGCCGCCCGCGCCCCTTCCTCCGCCCCCCAGGCGCCCGGCCCGAGACCCTCCGCGCTGTCCAGCGGGCGGGAACCGGCCGGGGAATCGGGCCGCGCGCGGTGTTCGCGGCCAGTTACACGCTGGCGCCCCAGGCGGGCGCCTCCTGCAGCGCAGGGCGGAGAGGCGGCCGGCGCGCGGCGGGCAGGGCCGGGGCTGCGCCGCGGGGACGCCCGGGGGCCCCGGAGGGAAGGGAGCTCCGCCCCCGGCGCAGTATAAGAGCTGGGCCGGCCCACCGCGGCGGCGGGGCGGCGGCGGCGAGAGCTGGGGCGTCCGGTCGGGCTCGGGCGGCCTGTTGAGCCTCCCAACCCGCTTCCATAAGGCTTTCCTTTCCAACTTCAGCTACAGTGTTAGCTAAGTTTGGAAAGAAGACATAGAGAAGACCCCCGGGCCGTTTTTCTTGTGCTCTTTGCCACAGTGGTTGTAGTCTTTTTGCACAAGGCTGTTGTGTTTTTAGCGGTGCTATCTCCAGCTCCTGGCACTCCTGCTAACGAACACCTCGGAAGGAGCAGCGGCAGCAACAGTAGCAGCAGAAGAGCCAGCAGGGTCGCCTGGTGTCATGACCAGGGCAAGAGATCAAAACCGCCGGGGAGGATGCTGTGGTGAGTTGCGTTGACCCAACGCATGTGGTGGAAACAGGTTGGGCTTTGGAGACCAACTCTGCGCAGGTTTTGGAGGAATGTGGCTCCACTGCCAAACCACGGTGCTTTGTAAAAGATCCTTTCAGTCATATTTGGTGGAGGTTAAGGAAGAAAGGATGTTCCAGGTGTGGGAAACGGGGCTTGCACTCACAGGCGCAGATGGAGCAGGGTGGGCGGTTTGGATCGCCTGGTGGAAAAAAATGTTGAAACAACTGTTTCTTCACTGTGTGTGAAGTTAGGCGGTTATTAACCAATAGGTCATGCTGAATTTGAGGAAATGGTATTAAATGAACTACAGGCTTCATAGGTGACTTGATAAAATAGATGTACACAGCTTGTCACACCAAGTACAATAGTTGTTAATAATCATCCTTTAATGAACAAATGGCTATGCATTTTACATCTTAGCTCATTGAAGCGACTACGTTGACTTTTCATCTCCTCCCTTTATCTTTGCAGGATCCTTAGCAAACTACATGACCTCTGCAAAATTCCTCCTTTACCTTGGTCATTCTCTCTCTACTTGGGTAAGTGAGAATGTGCATTCTTACAACATAGTTGCACAATATTTTGTTTCTTTCCTTTCTGGCCAGTCATATTAAGCCAACTTCCAGTTTTGTCATGCAGTTAAAAAAATAAGCCATCCAAATACACAAACTTTTTAACAAAACAAGTTATTTTCATGAAAGATATTTTCCCATGAGTATTAGTTAATGATATTTAAATATCAGGCTGTAGTACTTTACATGGATTAATTGATTGATAGCTATCCAAAGGCAGGATGAACAGGCAAGGAGTATTTGCTTTCTTTCTAAATTGTATATTGCATTCCTAGGCTTAGTAAATGGCTGTATCTGTGATCAAGAATGGATGGATGTCTGGAATGGATGGCTGTCTCACGTATCTTCTGTTTTCTGGCATTTTAAGATATTTCTCTGTTTTCATCATCTGTTAAAATTGGGCTTCAGCTTGACTTGTATGATAATAAGGTAGAAGGATGGGGTGACAGATTGAAGCTTAAAATAGCATTCTAAGTTTAATTTAAATGTAAATGACCCCAAGAACAATTATCTGACTGACAACAATTCTGGTCTTTAAAGATGTTGTCTGTAATTTGATAGTTGTGGGGCATTGCAGGGTGTCTTAAAAATCATCATCCAATGAAAATCAGCAACTGATTCACAATTTTCTCTCTGACTTGCTTTGTGGTCTTAGAATCTCAGAAAAGCCCTGGTGTTTTTGTGGGCCCAGGACAACCCCTCCCTCATAAAAGAATAATCCCAGAAGGATGCTGGGTGTGAATTAAAGATGATTAGAATTTTTAAAATCAAAGAATTGTTTTATTGTTTCATTTCAATAAATCTACTATATTTTGTTCATGTCACATAAGTGATATTTAATTAAAAAGAACCGTAAATTAAAAGAAAGAATATTGAGAGTGAAGTTTTGGAATGTTATCATTTTTTTTAAGTTGAAAGCTTCTATTGCATTATCCTTAAAACATAAATGGAAATCACTGTATACTTTACCCCCTTGGGAAATTATTAAACGATGTATTGAATTTCTAAGAAATAGCAGTTCACAGATGACGTTAGAAAAATGAGCTCCTATCTCCCCAGAGGCTTACACAGGGATGACTCTGCAAATACATGTAAACAAAGTAGAATTGGTATGAGTTTGTTTCAGTTCCACAGCCAATGATTCTAACTAGAAACCTAGTGAAACAGCCCTTAAGAAATCTAATAGTAATTCCAATTTAATTTAGTAAATATTAACTCTTAATAACAGGTGATGAAAATTATATCTGAAATTCTCAACTTGGAGAATATGTGGACCTAGCTCTTTGAGGAAGAAGGTACCTCACTTCCAAATACTGACTAAAGTTTATGTTAACCTTTGGTTAATAGGTTGGGAGGTCATACTTGTATTTATTTCATACACACACACACACACACACACAAAGTAGAACTGTGATTGTTCCAGGAGGACTTTTTGTCATGTTAGTTAAAAGTTCTGATAAGAAAGGTGACAGCTACTTATCCCTTCTTTATAATAAATGGAGCAAAGAGAGTGCTTGTGAGGAAGGTAGATTAAAAAGGCAACAGCATGACCAACATTTAAGGTGTAATGGATTTTTTTTTTTTCTCACTGCAAAGGAATGCACAAGAAGGATGCTGGCTGGAGGTAATTCTACTTTTGTTATTTGCCCTATGGCATCCTCAGGATTTTATCGCAGCAAAACTTTCGTGTTTTTGTATGTATATAAGAGGGTGCTAAAAACTGTATACACATTTTAAGAAAGGAAAAAACTGTACTGAAATTATTGTGCTCAAAATATACCAATAACGTTTGTTATCTTGTATATTATATCTTATAATTGCAGAAGTCAAACATGACTTGACAATTTTAATACCGCTGTCAAATTATGATTTCCTCTACATTGATTGTAGGGTCATTAGGGTAGGTTATCTCAGGTTAGCCTTTTGTGGAGTTGAGTGCTTTTTATGTGTGATTTCATTTTTATCTGCCAGTGGATTAATACATTTTACTCGGTACTATCAGAATACAAAGTGTATAAGAAGTGGATCCTGTTGTAAAGGAGTTCATAATATAATATGCTATGAATCTTAAAAAATGTATCTAATCGCAAAAAGATAACTAACAGTGTAAAGCAGTGAAAAAGAAGGGCCAGTTGCTTCTACATATATCTTACATCACTATCCTCTGGATTCTCCATTTATACCTTGGTGTGCCTGTGTTTCTCTAGCCCTCACTTCCCGGAAGCTTCACTTCTCTGCCCATAGAGGCCTTTGTCACCCCTTCATATAAAAAGCCACCTTCCAGCCCCATCCTATTCTATTTTTCCTCATAGTACACTTACCGGAGCTGTGCTAGATTTGTGTTTGATCTCTGCTCACTGGCATGTGAACTACATGAGAGTATGGACTGATATCCGTGCAGTGCCGAAGCTCTAGTGTCTGTTATGGTATCAGGTACATAGCAGCCACTCAAGCTCAGTAAATAGTAAGTGGATTTATGACTGTGATCACATTCATTCGCAGATGTTCAGTTGGCCTTCAGCTCCACAGCCGGTGAGGGTAGATAGACATGAAAAGAAATCGCAGTGAGAGTAGGTGGGAGGGCAGGAAATGGAAGTGAGGAAGGAATGGGTGGGTGCTTGGTCAATGTTTACATTCCCAAATTCATGGGCTTTTTGTGGCATAGAATCTGTTGCTTCTTGAAGTCTAAACTCTTTGAAAATTAGGGTAACTAGAGCAATTTTATTCCTTTCTATCAAGGAGGTGCCACGCCACGTAGGCATAAGCAGGAGAAAAAAACTTTCATTTAATAGTGCTTGTTTTGATGGTCTGCTTTAGAGGACACCAAAATAATTTTTTGGGGGGAGAGGAAGTTAGAAATAAGAAAAAAAGAAAGAAGCAACAATATTAAATAGTATTTCTTAATTTGTACATTAAGAAAGAGAAGATTCACTCACAGAAGCAACCTATCTTGGACATTTGTGGGGTTTTTTTTTTTTGTTTTTTTTTTTTGTTAGAGACAGAGTCTCACTCTATGGCCCTGAGTAGAATGCTTCTAGAGCGCTGTGGCATCACACAGCTCACAGCAACCTCCAGCTCTTGGGCTTAGGCGATTCTCTTGCCTCAGTCTCCTGAGTAGCTGGGACTGCAGGCGCCCGCCACACCGCCTGGCTATTCTTTTGTTTTGCAGTTTGGCTGGGGCTGGGTTTGAACCCACCACCCTTGGTATATGGGGCCAATGCTCTACTCGCTGAGCCACAGGTGACGCCCCATTTGTGTGTTTTTGTCTTCCGAGGAATAGAGATTAAGATAAAGTACCTCCCTGTCTCCATTCCATTTGATTCTAATCAAATTGAAATTTGCTTTTGTTGTTAAAAGACTGACAACTCCACCTCCCAACCCCACCCCTGCACTGTGACAACTCCCCAAAACTCCAGACATTGCCAAATGATTGGGATGGGGGTGTTGTGGGAGGAGGGGGGTTGAGGGGAATAAAATTATCCCTTGTTGAGAATTACTGTTCTACAGAAAGTTTATTGTCAATGATTGCTAGCATGCATCAATTTAAATTTTGAATGCATAAAGTTGCTGTTTTGGCCTTACTGAAATTTTTAAATCATTTGACACAGGATAGTACTTCACTTTCAATAAATGTGATTTATGATGAGGATGTTAAAAGATTTGGGGAAGAACTAGGAATGTGCTTCCACATAGAGTCAAATCCAAGACTAACCCAACTTGGGAACTTGATTTCCTGTAGTGATTGCCAAAGATAAGTTATGACAGAACTTGTTGTCCTTAATTTAACCACAGGAATCAGGGCTAGAGTCTAAAAATCTCATAATAAGGTCATTATAGATTATTTTTTGTACTTTAAATTACCTGACTCACTTAAAAGTTTCTGTTAAACTTATACCACACTTCACAGTAATGAATTCTAAAATTTCCTCTACACTCTGGAGTCTAAGTGGAGAAAAGTAGTTTTCTTTCCCTTTTCAAAGTCCATCTGTACCGAAAAATGTTAAAATAACTGTTTACTTAGGCATTTATTTCTGATGTCTTCATTTATGTGGTGCCAGAATTTGCCCTTACTGAGTTCATTTTTCTTACTACTCTATTTTATGACTGAAATTTGTTTTATGACCTTATGAAATAGATTATTAGAATGTTAGAGGTAGAAAAGACCTTGGCAATCATAGAATGGACTGTCCATTCCTATTATTTTATGAGTTGAGAATCTGCCTTTTCCTTGATGTTCAGGGTATACTAATGTATGTGATTGCGTTATAGTATAATTTAAGTTCAGGTTCAGTAGCAAACTATCTTAAGCCTCCTTGGAAGGGTAGGCAAATTCCAAGCCTGAGGAGAGACCTGGCAAACAAGGGAACAGGTTTTTTCTCAAAAATCCATCTTAGGTCTAGAAACTGCATGTTTTTCCTAAGTGATAAGGGTGTGTGTGTTTCATTAATATCAAGCCTTTTCAAGTTTACTTAATAATTGGGCAAGAATATTTTCCATTGTGCTGGGATGAACAGTTCTAACATCTGACCAGTATCTAATCCATAGAGTAATTATTGACTTTGAAAGTCTCATGATGTAGCCAGCAGGTGTCCTTTTGATAAGGAAGCAAATTCCTGAGTGCAATTGACTAATAACTAAAAATATCTCATCAGAACATTTTCTCATCTTTTCTTATTCAAGGGAGATCGAATGTGGCACTTTGCAGTGTCTGTGTTTCTGGTAGAGCTCTATGGAAACAGCCTCCTGTTAACTGCAGTCTACGGGCTGGTGGTGGCAGGGTCTGTTCTTCTCCTGGGAGCCATCATTGGCGATTGGGTAGATAAGAATGCCAGACTTAAAGGTGAGTGTGGTTATATAATTGATCCATTGTGTTCATGAGATTGGTTCCTGAGCTACCTCTGTAACAGAGGAAACAACAAATAACAGAGAAACCATCATGACTAACCCAGTGGGTGTCTGCATGCCACACCTGACTGATGGGGCTTTGGTGGCAGCACCTCTGAATTGAAAGTCTAGGAGCTCCTACACACAATTGGAACACCAGAACATTGACCTAATAGATTTTTCCCCCCTATCTTTGACTGTTTGTAAATTCATATGTTAATGATTAACCCTGTTAGCACTTTTCTAAGAACCATGTCAAACATTAAAAGTTTGCTTAACCCTGGGCCAGTGCAATGGGTCACACATATAGTTCCAATGCTTTAGGAGGCCAAAGCAGGAGGATCGCTTGAAGCCAGGAGTTCAAGACTAGCTTGGACAACAATGTAAGACCCCATGTCTACCAAAAAATATATGTATCTTAGCCAGACATGGTGAGGTGTGCCTGTAGTCTTAGGAGTCTGAGGTGGGAGGATAACTTGAGCTCAGGAGTTCAAGGCTGCAGTGAGCTATGCTTGGGCCCCTAGCCTCAGTGACAGAGTGAGACACTGTATTTAAGAAAAAAAAAGAACAAGCAAAAAGAAAAAAAAAAGTTTGTTTAACTCTGGTTTCCTTTCTAACCCTTTAGCGTGATGTTCCTGGGATAATTTTAATATCTGTCCTATGGTTGTGGTGTTTCATAGAGAGTATGTGTAAGGGAATTGAAAACTAAATATATATTCAAGGAAGAATAAGTGACCCTGTATCACAGAAAGCTGAGTTATACATGTTTGGGGGGGAAAAAGAAAAGATAATAAGATACTGACATTTATTCTAAGCATTATACTGGAATCATTTCATTTTATGCAAGAAAGAGAGAAAGCAATTGAACAGTTCAGTTGTATTTATTCAAAATACAAGGGCAATGTAGATAATCAGTCAGGGTAAAATTTTCTTGAATTGTTCAATTGATAATGCCAGGACCTGACCATGTGTGTCTTAGATGTTGGGTAAAAATTGAGATACCACTAGTTTTTCTCAGTGCAGGAGGACTGCTCCTGTACACAGAGCCAAAGGATTATCACCTTCTACCACCTGAAACTCCTGGTACAATCGTTGTGATGAGCATTTTTCTGTTTTGAGAATGACTCGATCTAAGCAAAGATAGAAAAGAGTTCTGTCACCTAGGAAAAAATTCTAGTTATTTACACCATAGGAACTTAGGACTATTTTGCATAGAAATATATACCCTTATGATTGTTGAACACTACAATCACAGGTTAAGAAAGAATAGGTTGGATGAAGAAAAGTGTGATAGGATAGCGATCTTATCATATGTAATCAACTCATATGTCATCCTGTATGAAAAATCTTCCCTGGCCATGCCTGTAATCCCAGCACTTTGGTAGGCTGAGCTGGGAGGATTTCTTGAGCTCAGGAGTTCAAGAACAGCTTGGGCAATATAGCAAGACCCCGTCTCTACAACCCTAAAATTAATTAAAAAAATTAGCCAGCTTGGTGGCATCCTGTGCCTGTAGTCTCAACTACTCAGGAGGCTGAGGCAGGAAGATCACTTGAGCCAAGGAGCCAGAGGTTGTGGTGAGCTGTGACTGTATTTGTGTACTCCAGCTTGCATGACAGAGCAAGACTATCTCCAGAGAAAAATGTTTTAGGATATCTCTAGCCTGGATTTAAGCATTTCTTCCTCTGTGTTCTCATGAGGCTTTATTCATAGCTCTATGCTATCATACTTATGCTGATATAGTTATCTGTTCACATCTCATTCTTCCTTCAGGTCTGTGAGGTCCTGAAAGCTAGGAAGCTCATTTGGTTGGTAATTAATCCTGTATGCATGAATGATTTATATTACTATATTGGAACCTTATTTCAGACTGCTTTCAGAAAGCTGTTTGTTTTGTACTGAGTCTTTGATATGACCTTCCAAGCCAGGATGAGCTTTTTATGCTTGAAGACGGGAGCTGTAATTAACCCTTACATATAAACTCTCTGTGTTTCTCAAAGTGCTTTCATAAGTGTTTTATTTAAGCATCATTATGACCCCGTAAAATAAGGAAGAGAAGTGTTACCATCCTCACCTTGTAGACAAAGGTATAAGAGACATTAGGTATCCTGCCCTCCATGGTCTGTGAGTGAGTGACAGAGGAAAGGCCACCAGGGATTCTTACCTGTCCTTCCGGTGCTTTACCTACATGGCTGCCTCTAGGAGTTTCCATTTTCTGAGATGGAAAGTGTAGCTTAGAATTTTATAGCAAAGACAGATAGCATTAGTATGCCAAAAGAAACACACTGTTTCTTTATTCTTCACAAATTTTTATTTTTTTTTTTTAGTTTTTGGTTGGGGGCTGGGTGTGAACCCACCACCTCCGGTACATGGGACCGGCGCCCTACTTCTTTGAGCCCCAGGCGCCGCCCTATTCTTCACAAGTTTTGCATGTCTTTCCTGTTTATCTTTATCATCTATCAAGTTTGGCCTGTCCTGTAGGAGGTTGTGGATCCCCTAACTTCCTGCATATCCTCCTTTCTTACCACCTGCATGTTTTAGATTAAACAACAAACAGCTGATAGATAGATCCCCTCGAAGTAATACTGTAGTTCTGTTAATGATAGTAACTTTCACAAGAATAAACTAAATGGAAATGTAACCATTATGAGTCTTCAACTAACAGAAAAAAATTGTCAGTATTTCATTGTTTTATTTGCAAATTTTATTGGTCCCGTGTGACCCACTGGGTCATATTACAAATAGGTGAGGCAGGATTTACTTCTGGAGGGTTTTCTTTTATCTTGTAGTAATTATGCATTTGCATTAGAGTAGTAGACCCCCGAAGTGTGAATACAGACAGCCCTAGGAAGACATTTTAGTGTGGTGAACACTTTGTTTCTCCCACTGTGCAGTGGCCCAGACATCGCTGGTGACCCAGAATGTCTCAGTCATCCTGTGTGGAATCATCCTAATGATGGTTTTCTTACATAAAGAAGAGCTTCTGACCATGTACCATGGATGGGTTCTTGTAAGTTCTCAAGAAGATTCTTGATGGGAAAAAACAATCTAGTAGTGGTAAAAGGTGAAAATGCTACATGTAAATGCTATCTAGGTGAAGCCAGAGTGTTGTTTTTGTAGATGTGACCTTTTGATATTGATCTCTCTGTTCTACTATAATATCCCCTATAGTTTGTCTTGTTGCTATTATTGTTTTTCTCATAACAGGCACTCATTAATTACAGTGTGAATTTAAATTTGTCCTATTGGTTTTTCATGGCATTTCTAAGTTTATCTAAGTATAATTCAGTTGTGAGTTTTTAGATTTTTAGTAACCAATAATTTGTTTATCCTATATGAGAAATATTACCCATAATTGGATTGATATAATAGAGCATCAAAGCCAAGTAGGACATTTGAAATCTTTGAGTCTATTACCTTCATTTTGTTGATGAAAAATTAAGACGAAGATGTTTGCCCATTGTCGTGTACCTAGAAAGTGTCAGAACCCTGACTCTTTTTTTTAATTTAACATGCAGATTTTTTTCTCTATATATGTACATGTGTTTATTTGGTTTCCACTTTTTGCCTTCACAAAATTAAAGAGGCTTAAAATTTAATAACAATAACAATGTTTAAGGTAAGGACCAGAAACAAAAACTTTGTAAATAACCAACGAAGAGGGTGGTGCCTGTGGCTCAAAGGAGTAGGGCGCTGGCCCCATATGCTGGAGGTGGGGGGTTCAAACCCAGCCCTGGCCAAGAACTGCCAAAAAAAAAAAAAAAAAAAAAAAACACGAACAAAGAAAAATACATTTGGAAAAGAAATCAAATGATTGCTGCAACAAAATATTGAGCAATAATAATAATACTACTAATAATCATGCAAAAAATGTAACATTCAGATCATCAGATAAAAGTATGTCTATCATAGAATGCTTTGACTCTAAGGTTCAGGTTGGAGTCATTAGTTAACTTTTTTTTTTCCCCAGTCTCAAAAAAACAGAGAATATTTATTTTTATAAATAAAAATAGGAAGATAATTTCCAAAAACAGAACCCTGACTTTTATGTGGGTCTTCTCCGTTCTCCCTTAGCATCCTGTTCAAAGCAGATATTTGTGGGAGAAATATTAAAAACCACCACCATGTTAACATCTTATGATGACTCTGTTCCCATGATTATTTTAATTTTTACTATAATTATACTACAGCTGACACAGATTAGGACAACATTATGCCCCTTAACCACTGGTATTTATTATTTCATGTATACATAATAAAATAATTTCCTACCAATTAAATTAAGATTAAAATTTTATTATTACACCACTAAAGATCATTTTAAACTATAGTGAGGTATGGTAGGTACAGTGTGGTAAGCATATTTTAACTCAATTTTTTTGACATAATTCTTTAGACTTCCTGCTATATCCTGATCATCACTATTGCAAATATTGCAAATTTGGCCAGTACTGCTACTGCAATCACAATCCAAAGGGACTGGATTGTTGTTGTTGCAGGAGATGACAGAGGCAAACTAGCAGGTAATTTGCTTTCTCTTTCAATTAAATAGGTATGTTGGGATTCACTTTAAATCAGTGATAATAAATGAGACAGAAAGCCTTCTTCTTCTGAGTGTTTTTAAGAGCAATAAATTTAAAGCATAGTATTTTTTTCTTGTCTTATTTTCAATTTCAGTGCTAAGATTTACCTCACTGTTAGGAAGTTGTATGATAGTTTAATTTCTCCTTTATTCTGTGCAAGCTTGGCAAATGGAAGAACATCTATTTTGAACATTTTGTTTTCTTCTTTAAGAAAATACTGTTAAATGTTTCTAAATGTTTACTTGATATTTAGAATCTGACATGGGATTTTACTGATCATACAGTCATACCTGTGGATGGCATTACTGGTATTTAATAATCATACAGTGGTCATACATTGCTCCATTCCAGAGCAGAAGGAAACAACTCAATTATAGGAGCGATCCTAGAAGTTAATTTCTTCTACTTTCAATGTACAGTCTATAACTTTTATTACATTATGTATGATGTAATATAATTTCTGTTACAGATATTGAAGAAATAGAAATAGAGGGCAGAATTCAGTTTTTAAAGAAGCTTATACTCTTAGTTGTTCAATGGAAATAAGTGGCCAAAGAAAAAGTAAAGAACGCTTACAAAGCAACATGTCCTATGCCATCAGTGTTGCTTTGGGTCAGAACAACCCCCTCACTCAATATTTTCTACTGCCCCCCAATATGACACCCAGACACAAATTAGATTAATAGTTACACAAGGCAAAAGAGGAGGGTTCGCCTACATACCTGTCAGATCAGCTGAATCAACTCTGCTACTTATTGAGATAATAGGTATCACAAACACATTGCTCAACCATGCCGCCACACAAGAAAACTATTTTTGATGTTTTAAGTGGCTTATCCTAAGACACAGAAGGCAAGATTACATGTTGGGATTAGTAAGCAGTTTTGTTTCCCTGGATCATGTGGTTAAAATAAAGTTAGAAAGGCGGTGGTGATTGGAAAAGACTAAAGTCTGTGGAAGGTTTGCCTGACTCATCACTTCGTGGTAGCAGTATTTTAACTGAGATAGATATATTCTATAGTGATTTTAGGGGATTGTGTTGTGTGTGTAGGATGAATTTAGCACATGTGAATCTAAACTACAGGAAATTCCTTGTGGAGTTAAAGGGGTGATTCTCACTGACTTTTCTTCTTATGATCTTTTATAATAAGAAATAACTCCATGTCTCTTCTTGCCATGTTGACCTAGAAGATAAGGCTTCGTCCTTTTGTTTTTACCTTGTCTTTTTAACGTGCTATTTTAGGCATGTAAAATATGTCCTTGTTTTGAAATTCAAAAAGTGAAAAGCTATATACTGCATTTTGAAAATATATCATATATATTTATTAGAGTATATTTGAGGGAGAAAGTCAGCTTTTGAAATTATTGTCTTTCACTTATTTATTTTCTTAACTGAACTTATTTTGACTCTATGAAGTCTGTAAAATATAAAAGAGAAAGTTATTCAGAACCTTAGCTTGTCCTAATATATGAGGGCTGTCTGGAAAGTATCCAGCCATGTATATCTCTATTTTTCATACTAGTTGGTTGAATACTTTTTGGACAGCCCTTGTATATAAATAAATAATAAATACACAGATTTCAAATAACTCATGAAATCTTTTATTTTAAAAACATTTTTTTTTTTTGGCGGGTGCAGTGACTTACACATGTAATCCTAGCACTCTGGGGGACCGTGGTGGGTGGATGAACTGAGCTCACAGGTTGGAAACCAGCCTGAGTAAGAGTGAGACCCCGTGTCTAAAAATAGCCGAGCTTTGTGGCGGTTGCCTGTAGTCCCAGCGACTTGGGAGGCTGAGGCACGAGAATAACTTAATCCCAAGAATTTGAGGTTGATGTGAGCCACCACAACATTCTCCTCAGGGTGACAAAGTGAGAGTGTCTCCAAAAATAAAAAAGGAAATAAATTTTTTTTCCTCCAAGAGAAATGCTGATTGATGAGGGCTCTTTCTGACTATGAAGTGGTGTCCAAGAACAATAATAAAAATATGACTTGTCATATCTCAGCTGTCCCTCTTTAAAATAGTTTTACATTGTAAATAGCACACAAACTTTATGGACATCCTGTATTATGAATTATTGCAGATTGGAAGAATCTAGTCTATTTTCTAGCCTTCTGGAGTTTCTCAAGTGTAAGAAAGGAAGTAAGCTGTCTGTCAAGTTCTTGTCTACTCTACGTTAGCTTTTAGTATGTAGTGCTCCTGCAGTGTGGGTTAGTAGACGAGTGAATGAAAAACCTTCTGTATGTTTCAAACAGGACACGTAAGTGGCTCCTGTAGCTCAGTGGATAGGGCGCTGGCCATATACATGGAGGCTGTTGGTTTCGAACCTGGCCCGGGCTAGCTAAAACAACAATGACAACTGCAACAACAATAAAAAAAAATAGCTGGGCATTGTGATGGGTGCCTGTAGTCCTAGCTACTTGGGAGGCTGAGGCAAGGGAATCACTTAAGCCCAAGAGTTTGAGGTTGCTGTGAGCTGTGATGCCACGGCATTCTACCCAGGGCCACAGCTTGAGACTCTGTCTCAAAAACAAAACAAAACAAACAAAAAGCAAGACACGTAAACTTCACTAGTTCTGAATATCAGCAAGTATCTAACCATGGACACTAATTTGTTAACTAATTTAGGTACTTTGCAGGTAATATTTTACTAAAACATTCTTTCGTGATCCTTAGCCTATCTAACCTGTTTGAAATTCAGGTCCATTTTCCTGACCTTTTCCTATATCTAGTGCTTTATTTCTTTCCCTACTTTCTTTGCGGATCATTCTTTATTAATATCTTACAAGATTTTTCCTGCCCATCATTCTAAAAAACTAAAATCTGGCTAGCTCAATCAAGTATAACAGATACATTTTCACGTTTGAGCTCTATTGACTAAACATTGATTTCATATTTGAGATAGACAAACTTGCTAGTTGCTGTTTGCTCAGCAAATTTTTTTTTTAAAGTTGTCCTTTTATGAGATGTAATGTACCATTTATAATAAAAGTAGTTATTTAATGCCATGTGCTATGCTTCAGCTATTGCTGAAAAGTTAAATTAGAATCAAGTACACTTAAGTTTGTATAAGAATAGACATAAATTTGTGAAGACTGTTATGTTTGCATGTTCAGAAAACTGATTCTTCTCTAGCCTGTTACCGGTAAAATGATTAAAATGATTAGGTGTTTTAAAAAATGTTTAATTCATTTTGCTTCAGAGAAATAAAAGCTTTTTTCTGACACTACATTTGTTCTGACATCTAAATATTATTAACTTCCTACGTGTAATAGAAAAGAAATTTATGACACTGGGAAATTCCATGAAAACCGAAATAGTAAAACAGGAAAAATTTTAACCAAAATAATTGTTTCTTGTTCTGGGACTTTCAGATATATATTTTCTCTAGTTATTTGGGCTTTGGATTCAGATTATTGGATTATTTGGATTGGTTCCATACTTCTCTGTTGGCATATTAGTTGGGACTTATTAATGAAGGACAGATGGGAGTTAGTGAAGTTTCTGAAAATATGGTTGACTACCAGCTCAATGAAAGCTGCCTTTGCCTCTCAAGTGCAAGGTGACAGATATCAAAGTTCTCCTGTAATCATTGAGTATTATACACCCATAGGACTAACTGGAAAATAATGGAAGACCAGGAAGAATTAGAGAAGGAAGAAAGACAATTTTCTGTTCATTAGCTTATCAGTCACGTATTGCTTTTACCTTGAGGTGACCCAAGTAATTGTCTCATTAATTTTCTCTTTGCTCTGTCCAATGGGAAATGAAAAAATAGGTCATTGTCTTTCTTTTTTTTTTAAAGTTTGGGTTTTATTTATTTTTTATTGACTCATAATTGTACATATTTATGGGGTACATCGTGATGTTATAATACTAGTACAGTGTGTAGCAGGTCAGGGTAACATATCATCATTTCAAACATTTATTGTGTTGGCCATTTTCTTAACTTCTTCTTTTATCCATCTTGTCCTCCACTCCGACTCTGGGTTTATATTTCCATGGTCAAATGCTAGACCTTGTCATCATCACTAAACACTCCCCTTCCATAATCTCAATCTTAGGTGCCCATATTTTGAACAACTACCTTCTGTCTTCCAGCCACTGTCTCACTACTGCGGTCTCAATAATCCTCCAGCCTGTTTGGCACCTACAAGTCATTCATTCCACTGCCTTTTCACTGTCCATGACTCCTCTCTTGTCTCTGTTTTTCTTTTTCTTTCGTTCTTTTTTTTTTTTTAATGGAACAGAGTAAAGAACCTGTTTAAGGTCGGGCAAAGTGGCTCACACCTGTAATCCTAGCACTCTGGGAGGCCGAGGTGGGTGGGTTGCTTGAACTCCTGAGTTTGAGACCAGCCTGAGCAAAAGCGAGATCCCCGTCTCTACCAAAAATAGAAAAATTGAGACAAGAGGAACACTTGAGCCACAATGACTTGGAGGCTGCTGTGAGCCACAATGCCATGGTACTTTACCCAGGGCGACAGCTTGAGCTCAAAAAAAAAAAAAAATTTATACATGAGAAGTTGTTTTATACTACAGCTTGACATCATAAATCGTTGGGATAAAGATAAGCTATTTATTTATTTAATTTTTTTTTTGTCTCTGTTTTTCACTCAGCTTAAATTCCAAAGTCAATCACGTTTATATGATCACTCCTAGCATATACTCCCAGCTCACTTGGCTCCTTTTCCTTTCTTCACTTTTGGTTGGTAAGACTATGGCTGCATGAAAACACGTGACCTTGCTCCATGTTGTTGCTTAAGGTGCAGGAGCACTGGGTTCAAGTCGACCTTTTCATGTGGTCAGATGATCTGCTGTCTTTTTCTGATTCCTTCCTTTCCTCTCTTGTCATACATTTAGCCCCCTGCCCCCATCTTGACACTCACCAGTGGCCTTCCTTTGTGTTTTACTGAGAGTGTGGAAGCAATGAGAGGAGAATGGCCATGTGATCCCACTATCACATCTCTGTTCCTACTGGTACCATCAGTAGTAATTGATGAATTGTTTGCTCTTGTTTGAAAGCAACTCTTCCAATTATGCAGTAGATTCAGATCCTACCCCCGTCATCTGCTGCATCATTGCAGGCAGCACAAACACGTGCTCTAATTTTGCTGCTCTTAAAAATCCCCGTCTCTATCACACTTCACTCTCTGCCATTCCATTTTCTTATTCCTCACTTTAGCAAAATGTATCAAAAAGAGTTTCCTATTTTTAATTCCTTTCTGTGGTCAAGACCTTGATTCCAGGAGGCCATGGAACAATATTCACATTGTGCTCTGGGGGAGAGCACACAAACAATAATGTAAATGGTATCCCTTGAAGTCTCTTAAACCAGCTTTAATCAGGTATGGCCTATGCGTCTCTTCAAGGTCCCCACTATCTTTCGTGTGGACTGATCTGGTGTTTCTTCTCAGGGCTCCTGTCTCTTGACCTGTAGGCAGCACTTGATGTAGTTCTATGTTCTCACCTCTTTGAAACACTGTCACCTCTTGGCTTCGAGGAGGTGCTAGTTTCTTGTCATCTTGACCTCTAAACATTTGTGTGCTCATGCTCAGTTCTCAGACCTTGTCCCTTGTCAATCTACACACACACCCTTGGTGATCTTATCTAGTCTCAATGTTTTAAAAAAACAACCAGCTGATAACTCCCAAATCTGGCATGCTTGATGTGGTCTCTTAAATTTTAGTAAGTCTATAGAAATCACCACCTCAGAAACCAAACACTTTTTCTTTTGTGCTAAATCTGATTCTTCTGAAGTCTTCTGTTTTGCAGTAAATGATAACTTGCTTCTTCCACATCAGTTGCTCATGGGGAGGAAAACACTTTGGAATCTCTTACAACCTATATCTAATGTTACAAGTTCTCCTGATTCTACGTTTAAAACATATACTGTTTTTTTTTATTTGTTTATTTATTTATTTATTTATTTTTTTAAATATATGTATTTTATTATTCTTCATTACATTATTTCCCCCCCCCCACCCCTCCGTGGTAAGACAGAATTGATTTACAGAAAAGAATACAGAAAACACCAAAGCTCCTGGTAGACGGAGAGATTTCAAGTGGGGAGAGAGATGCTCTCTCCGTTCCTCTCCCGGTCTTTCCCCGTCTCCTC
>CAUYRH010053017.1:0-80717 GCA_963574655.1 Perodicticus potto
GGGCAAATAGCTAACCTGAGGATTTAGCAAAACACTAAACACATTGAGACCAAATGAACAAATAAACAGATAAAAAGGCTACCAGACACACGAGCCCACAGATGCACAAACAGTAAGAAACACATAGACATACAGACAAAATAAAACAAACAAACAAAAAACCAAACAATAACAACAACAAAAAATCTACAATAAAAATAATGATACCTGTAAAATACTTGGGAAAAAAAAAAGCCTCTCATAAATCTAATGTAAGCACTTTCAGAAGCCATAAGAAGGGAAGAAGAGGAAGGGGAGGGAAAAAAAGAAAATAGTGTTTGTAAAAGAGTTACAAAAAAGAAGAAAGGAAAAAGAAAAATATAATTGAAAATAGAAGAAATAAAAATATCATAAGAAAAAAAGTAAAATGAAAAATTAATTATTGATGGATCCTCCAAGAAAAGGATGAAAAAAAAACCCAACCTCAGAAATATTATTCTTGTATATATATAGAAATACACATCTATATATATGAGGTAGAAGTCAACTTTAGTGTGAATAAATTTATAATGCAATATACTTCCCAGACACCAGATGGCATTGCGAGTGGTTCCCAGGCTTATACCTGATTCCCCATTTACTTTGTTACTATGGTAACCACTCTCGCTGGCTGGTCGCCATTTTTGGAATTTCTCCAACTGTTTTTTCTCTAAAAGATGCCCCACTTTGGGTGTTCTGCTCCAGAAGGCACTCCCATCCGACCTCCAAACTTGTTGCAGGAGTCCATGCTTCAGCAAAGTCCACTTTGCTCCCATGTTCTCCTGCAAGCTGGCAACTGCAATCGGCTGTGGGAGGGGGCTGGCCACAGCAGCTGCTGCCACCGCCTGTGTTGCTGCCGCTTGGGACTGCAGCCGTTTCCACCGCTGTAGTGCACGGACCTTCTTCACCAATTTCCACAGCTCAGAGTGTCTCCTCCAAGCCCCAGTTTCCTGCACACCCTGAACAGTCAGGCCTTACCAGCATTCCCCACCAGAGATGGCACTGTCAGCTCAATTACTCCCAACGATCTGGGGAAAAGGTGCCCGCCATTTAGGACAGTTCAAAATGTCTGTTCCCTGGCAGGATCCCCTCCCTTCAATTCTCTGTTGGGCTGCCTAGTCCTCTAAGGCTCCAAGCAGCAACCCTTTCTGGTCGCCAAACTCAGGAATCCATACTTCACCAAAATTTTCATCAATTAGGTTTTGCGAGTTGCAAACTGCTGTCCTCCCTGTGGGAGGGGCTGGCTGCCGGCCTCCACTGGGCAGGGGAAAAGTCTATATCAGAGTCTGAGGTTTTAAACTACACCTCAAATACAGCAATCCACCAATTTGCTGTGCATCTCCAGCTGTCCATCCACTCCAATAATCCACAGGGGGAAAGATCCAGAGCCCCCTCCCTCTCACCTGATGTCCTGTGAGAGATGGACTATGTCCCAACCGCTATCTTGCTCTGCCTCCCCAGCATTTTTTTCTTTTTGCCATTTTTCTGTCTTCTTTTGAAAAACTTCTGTTCATTAGCTTTTTGATGGGATTATTTTTTTCACCTATTTGTTATAGTTGTTTGTAAATTCTAACAGTCCTTGTAAGCTATAGTGCTTGAGAATATTTTCTTGCAGTCTGTAGGTTGTGTAGTCACTCCTGAATATTTCCTTGGCTGTGCAAAAGATTTTTAATCAAGGGCCATTTATTTATTTTTGTTATTGCTATATTCACCTTTTGGGGGTTTAATCATAAATTCTTTGCCTAGGCCAATGTCTAGGACAGTTTTTCCTACATTTTCTTCAAAAATTGTTTATGGTTTTATGCCTTACATGTAACCCTTTTATCCAACTTGAATTAATTTTTGTATGTAGTGAGAGATAGAGGTCCTCTTTATTCTTCTCTATGTGGCTATCCAATTTTCCTGGCACCATTTATTGAATATGGCCTCCTTCTCCAGTATATGTTGTTATTGCTTTGTCAAAGATCAGTTGGTCATAGCTTTGCAGTCTTATTTTGGGGTTCTCTATTTTTTTCTATTGGTCTGTGTCCCTACATTTTTAACACTATTTTTAACCTGCTGTTTTGGTTACTAAAGCCTCTGCACTCTCTGGTTTTGCTTCCCCTGCTTGTGCCTATGTCCCTTGGCAAGGCACTGACTGCTGATCAGCTTTTCCGATTTTTACTCCAGAGAGTAGCTCTGTTGCTTTTCCAGCAACTCTGGGCTAGCTTTGTCCTTCTCTGCTAACAATAGCCTGAACTATACCTTCTGCATTAGGTTTGAACTGCTTCTAAGTTTGCCCTTCCTTGGGTACACTCCTTCAGTCTAGGGTACCATAAGCCTTTTAGCTGCCTTTTTCTAATATTCAATATGTATTTTTTAAATTTTAAACTCTCCTATTTAACCTAATATGGGATTTCTATTTTGTATGCCAATGAGAAGGTTCCAGTAGGAAGAAAAGAAAAGGTAATGGAGGAGACATGAGAGAGGAGCTCCTGGGTTACTGGAGAAACTTCTTTGAAGAAAAGAGAGGGGATGGGATCTTGTGTATGTGTGTGAGTGGTGGAGTTCATCCACAGCCACAGGAAAGAAGACAAAATACCTGGTACAAATGCTACCACATAAATGTGTATAGCAGCGGGAACATGTAGAAGTATTCTTCTGATTAAATCTCTTTTGTCAGTAAGATGAGAAGTAAGGCCATTAGCTGTCATGAAAGATGAGGTAGGAGGTGTTGGAGGCCTGGGAAGAGAGAAAGATAAAACAGTGTACAGAGGAGTGGAAGAATAAATTAGCTAAATAAAGATACAATCTGCAAGGGACTTTAAGAACCAGTAGTCATGGCAGAATTAGAAGAAAGATGGTGGAGTGGGAAGCACCAGAAATACACTTCCCCACGTAGTCAATAATTGCACTGACAGAAGCTGTTTGATGTAATTGTCTTGGAACTCTAGAATTTACTGAAGTCTTAAAACTTCCAAGGGAAATCTTAGATGATAATTTGTGGCTGATTTCAGTCAATTTTAGTTCTTAGCCAGGTAGTGGCTACCATTCCCTCACCCCCTAGCTGCTTGACACTAGCTATGCACAGGTACCTGGGCAGCTTGTGGGAGCCAGTGTGGGCAATATAAAACCTATCCCCTAAATACTGACTGCTGATTGAAGCTCTGACAGTACAAGTGCAGACTCAGAGGTAGACAGCTATTGCTGTACCCTCTTTTTACAAGCCTTCCTCTTCTCGGTGAGGTAGGGAATTTAAGGTATTTTAACTTTCATATTTATCTCCTTCCCTCCCCCTTGTATGCCAGGTATTTAATGACTGTGGCATTCAAAAGCAATGATATATATGAGGGACTTTGGCAAGTTAGCAAGCATGCCAAGGGAAAGGCTCAGGCAAGACATGAGAATATCTTAAATCTACATCTCAGGCTGATAAACTGGCACAGGGATGCCCTGCAACTATAAAAACAAATGAATCAGCAGTCTTGGGGGAGGGAGAGAATTTGATCTAAAGTTTTACCACATTATAAGATTTGAATTTCTAGTTTTCAATAAAAATTCACAAGGCATACAAAATGACAGGGATATATGACTTATTTAATGGAAAAAAATAGAACATATCTCTGAGAAAGATCAAATGACAGATTTACTATACAAAGACATTTACTATACAAAAGAACTGTCTTAAAGGTGGTGAAAGAGCTAAAACAAGATGAGGACAAAGTCAAAAAAATGCATATGAAAATTGGAAATATTGATAAAGAGACTGAAAACGTGAAAAGGAGCCAAAAAGAAATTTGGGAGCTGAAAATTGTAAAGCTGACATGAAAATTAACTAGAGATATTCAAAAGAAAATATAAACAGTCTTGAAAGCTGCATGGGAGAAGTAACTGGGCACACATAAGGGATGACCAATGTTATCACCAGATTCTCATCAGAAACTTTGGAATTCAGAAGACAATGGATTGGAACATTTAAAGTACGGAGGGGAAAAGAGGCTGTCAGTCAATAATCTACTACCTGGCAAAACTGTCCTTCAAAACTGAGAAAGAAATTAGAACATTTCCAGATAAACAAAAGCTGAGGGATTTTGTTACCCCGTACACCTGCCCTGTATGAAATGCTAACTAGAGTCCTTCAGTCTGAAATGAAATGACCTTAGACAGTAATTCAAATCTGTATGTAGAAAGAAAGTTCTCAGGTAAAGATACTTGCATGGACAATTATATAAGCCAGTAACTTTGGTTAGCAACTCCATATTTTGTTTTCTGTACAACTTAAGGAAACTAATGGCTTTAAAATCCCAGTTATTGGTCTATGCTTTTTGAAATACAATTTATGAAGATGTAATTTTGTGACATCACTACCTGAAAAGGGGTAGAAACAAAGTTGTATCAGAGCACAGTGTTTGTATTTTATTGAAATCAAGTTAATATAAAGTTATTATTGAAAGGGTACAGAGTTTTGGGTTTGCAAGTTGAAAAAGTTCTGGAGATGAATGGTGTTAACAGGTGAATTAACTTAATACCACTTACATGTACACTCAAGAACAGTTAAAATGGTGAATTTTATATTGTATGTATTTTACTACAATAGAAAATAAATTAAATTTAAAAAGAGTTAGTTTTCCTGAATTTACCATGAGAACATTCATTGAGGTTTGTTTGTTTGTTTGTTTGAGACAGAGTATCACTATGTCTCCCTTGGTAGAGGGCTGTGGCATCACAGCTCACAGCAACTTTAAACTCTTGGGCCCAAGCTATTCTCCTGCCTCAGCCTCCCAACAAGCTGGACTACAGGCATCTGCCAATTCAATGCCCAGTTACTTTTTGTTGCAGTTGTCATTGTTGTTCAGCTGGCCTGGGCCAGGTTGAACCTGCCAGCCCACCATAAACATTGTGCTATGGGTACCAAGCCATTCATTGACATTTTATGTCTTTCTTGCTTCTATTTTAGCTGCTTGGGTATAGGTGCAGAGCCAGCAAAGAGGTGTGTTTCTTGAGGCTATGAGACAATAAGGTAATGTGTAAAAGGAGTCAAGGAGTGAAGAATATACAAAGGAATAAATTTAATGATTGTGAAACACAAGCCGACTGCTGAAGCTCTAGCCATTGAGACCAGGCTGGTAACAGAAGAAGGCAGGCGATAACAGAAGGGCTTAGATTTGAACTGGTCAACTTCCTTTAAACAGCCTTCCTGGAAGTCCCAAACACATTTCAGTGACCAGGTGAGTCATGTGATTATACATAACTTTAAGGGATTCAGGAAAATCGAATCTGTTATTCTAAGAAGCAGAATATCTTGCTAAGAACCATACTATCTATTTACTAGAGAAAAAGGGGAGAAGGTATGTAGAAGGTCACTAGCTTCCTCTGTCACAGCATGAAATAATGTCTTATCTAATGATCCCCTTTGAAGGAGGACTATAGAAGTTTATTTAGCCTGGGGCTGGAGTAGGAGTAGGGGGAGATGTTCTCCTTTAATCAGAGTTAGCCACAAGGCTATTTGGGCAAAAATCTAAGATAGTATAGCAAATGCTGTTTTGCTAAGCCATCCATCTCTCTTAATCTTCTTCTCCCTCAGGCACACTCACCTTTCAAGTCATGAGACTCATGTACTTTCATCCTTTTACTTACAGAAGTTTCTTTCAGGAAAGGATCTGATAAACCAATTTGCATTATGGTTTAAATGACTGATAAGGTATAGAGACATTAATTTGAAAATATTTAATGGAGAGAAAACCTGAAGCTAGTATTTACGGCATTCTCCTTGGAGTAGGTTTCTGGCTTAGGAAGTAAAAGTAGTTTAAGGGATATAGGGACCCTCCTAGCACTCCTTGTGAATATCATCCTGGTCATCTCCTCTCTGAAAGCTTCTTAGGGTATCACAGGCCAGAGCTACATGATTCAGTCTGTCAGACTGTCAATCTGGCAACAGCTATTAAATTCAGTCTGAGACCAAATAGAAAGGAGCATTTTGCAATTGGATTGAATAAAGGTTAATAGCATAAAAGATGCAGAAATCACGATCAGATAGCTGTGGGACTCAGACTTTTTACAACTCAATCAGTGAATGATGGGAAGGTAAGTTAACCTCGTGGCATCCAGCAGAATTGGCCAGGACAAGTTTTTGTTTGTGACAGAAGCACATTTCCTTCACTGCTCACTGAATATTCAAATAGAATTGACTAATGATTTGCCACTCTCCACCAAGAGGTATCTTAGTTAGTGTACTTGATAGACTACAGAATAGGAACACTGCTTAACGAATTTTATTGCATCTGAGCACCTGCTCCAGCCAACAGTCATTACCATCTAGGGAAGGCTGTGCTAAGATTAGCATTACCCCTGTATCTTTGCATTTGTATTCTGCCGAGTACTGTGCAAGGTAAAATTGATAAATGAAACAACTGATTGTGAGTGGCAGAAACCTGTGGCTGCAAACCTTTGAAAGCCTAAAATATTAGGAAAGGTTCAGTGGTGGGGGGATTGTTTGTATAATTGGAATCATTGTTTAGATACACTGGCTTTTCTCTTTCTCTCAACCTCCTTCCCTCTTGCCTCCCTTTCTCCTCTCCTTTTTGTCTCTCTTCCCCATAATTTTTGTCAAAATATTTTATTTTAATAAGAGAGACAGAAGAAAATGTAACAGAGTAACCAGGTCCAATTTGGCCCCAAATCCAAAAAAATCTTGTTCTAGGATAAATGCTAGAATCGAATAAACCCATGTTATTAGGAGCCATGACTTACGTTCACTCAGGATAGCCAGACCAGTCATGGAAATGTTGAAATGCCTCCTTAATAAAAGGTATATGGCTGCTGACCCAAGCCCTCTGAATATATGCTTGCCACTAAACCTCTGGCTGGGTCTATGAGGGTACCTGAAACCCTTAATATCTTGACACCAAAGCTTTAGATCTTGGCTTGGTAGGAGATAGCAGGAGCAGATTCTGGTGTCTTACCTAGTTGTTTGGCACCCATGTCTCATCAGTTGTAACTACTAGAATTGTGAATTACTAGAATGCCTTCCAGAGACTCAAGCAGGGATGGTTGCTGTGGGGTAAGAAAAGTCAAATGAATTGTTTCTGTGTACTTTACTGGCTCTTTGTTTGCAGGTGCAAAACCAGACACAGTACTCTTAGGATGTTGTTAAGAAGCTGGATCAGTATTCAAAATATGTCTTTTCAGTTAGAGAATTTCTGCTCTATGTCTAAGTAGATGCACAAAACTAAAAGACATGGTGAATCCATGGGTCAGAGATCCCCCACAGGTCTAACTCATGGTTAACTCATTTTGTGTGGGCCACTGTAACCCGTACAACCTTTGCTTATTAGAATGCAAAATGGTTTACTACTGCATATCATGATTTGTAACTGCCCTTCTCTCGTTGAGCCTCCCAGAAAGATCTGAATTTTACCTTTTGGATATTTCTTCACTCCAGAGTTCAGTGGACATAAAATGTTTCCTATCTCTGACAGGAGTCAGGTCTTTTCAATCAGAGTTAACAATGGCATTCTCTGACAGAAACCACATCCTCTGCCACATTATTATGTGCATTTCTTTGAACCATCATTTGTATGCTGTGTGTGATTGGGTCTGAGCAGATTAAAATAGCATTGAGAGAGCCAATTTAAGGTTTGGGATGAGTGAACTTGAACTTTAGAGACATTCTGGCAAGCACACACCTCGTAAATCCCATTGTTAAGTTGCAGCGCCTGTGACGGAATGTGCAGCTTGGCCACTTTCCCCTCGTTAGTGCTAAGGTAAATTGTAAGGGCGCTCACACAATTCTAAGGGGAATAAAGAAGGAGAGGGAGTGGAACAGGCTCGCTTCCATCTGATAGCCAGCCCCTTTGGCACCCTGAGATGCAAATACACCGGTCAGGGAGGCCACCATCTTTGCTAAATTTAGCCTTATGCTAATTATAATACATGCTATTATTTTGTAAGAAAATACCGGGATGCCTTTTGCCGGCAAGTTCAAAGTAGAACAGGAACTTGAAAAAAAATTTCAAGTTTTTTTGGGGCGGCCAAAACAACTTATTGATAAGATAATGTAAATAATGAGAAACTGCTAAAGATTAGGTTCTTGATGGCATGCCTGAAAATTAAATATTCATTTTCCTAAAAATTGTGTGTTCTAAACTAATAAACATGTTAACCTAATATGACCATCTGTTAAAGCAGTACTTCTCAAGTTTATTGGCACATTAGAATCTTCTGGAGAGCCTTAGAAAGTACTAAAGCCTTGTTCTTACCCGAAGAGATTCTGATTTATTTGATCTAGGGTGCGGTCTGGCATCAGTGTTTTTAAATATCTCTGGGGAATTTTTAAGACCCCCCCAACCCTAACCAGTACAAGTTAAGAATCACTTGGTGAGAACCACTTTGAGTCCTTTAGTTTAGGGTAAAGGTACCTTAGTGCTACAAATGCTTTTTTTGAAAAGTAAGAAATCATTCACTTATAACTGTATATTTTTCATATACATATATACTCTTCAAATTTTAAGCCTTAGAAACATTTCAGTTAAGAGATTGGATTTTCAATTGAGTATATCTAGAAATATAACTTGAAAGCTTAGTTTAAAATTATAGTGTGTAAAGTTTATAAAAATCCAGAACCGTATATATCTTACATTTTATATTTATAGTATCTTAAAAAAACAAGATGCTGATGCTCACATAGTTAATGGTTTAATGATAAATGTTTTCCTAAAGACCTTTACCCAGAGCAGTAGTATTTTCATGTAACAAAGTAATATTTGTTTCCCATTGGGGGAGAGAAAATAATCTCTAGACAGAAGATAATAGCAGCTGAATGCAGATGAAGATTTGCCTGATTTGATTGCAGTTAATTAAGGACACCAGTGTTTCTTAGAATTGAACCTGCTATATATATTAGAGACAAAGGGAGATCATTTTGACATTTCAAACGGTCTGTGAGTTGAGTGAAGTCTATTGGAACTTTGAGGTCAGGCACAAATTTTGATGCAATTATTTATCATGGCTTGGCTACCTACCAACATGAAGAGCAAATTCATTTCACTTGTTATTGAAAACCTTATTGCTGGAGACTCTTACAAGTGTCCCTAAAATGCATTTTGAGGTATTATTTATTTCCTTAAAAAATCACCTTTCTCAGCTTTTTCTACTAAATCTGTGTAGAAAAAAATTGAATATTTAATACTATTTCTTGTTCTTCAGTAAATAAGTAAATTTTTAAGGTGAGGCATCCTAAGTGGCCCTCATCTGCCAGGGATTTACTTCCATAAAAGTAGGCTTAAGGAAAAAGGCATTAAGAGAAAGTTAAATATCAATTTATGCAGAGAAGTAACCTGATAGCTGATGGACAACATTGTTTGTATGTTGCCAGCAAACATGTTTTAGAATTATCAATAGTTCAGTTTTCGAGAATACGATTCTCTAATACAAGAGATTTTTTTTATTTGTGGATAGTTATGAAAG
The DNA here is from genome assembly GCA_963574655.1 of Perodicticus potto. Classification (NCBI taxonomy): domain Eukaryota; kingdom Metazoa; phylum Chordata; class Mammalia; order Primates; family Lorisidae; genus Perodicticus; species Perodicticus potto. Next base: position 9,463 of record CAUYRH010053017.1, read on the forward strand.
AAGTATTCATTTAAAAGAGACTCAGTAAAAGATGTCACAAGACATTTTTGTAGAGCTGATGTTATTGTCCCAAAGTGAATCTCTAAGAACAGAATTTGGGTTTCAGTTTTTTTTTCTTCCTCATGAAAAATCTATATTCTATTTCTTCACTTTATAAGTCAAGAAGTTCAGGACTTTGAAAATCATTCTGTCTTTTCTCATCGTTCTAGACTGATGACACCTAAGCCTCCCATTTTATAAGAGTGCAACATAGATTTGTTTAAAGGAAAAGGAGTAAACTATGATTTACAGTCATACAGAGGGCAAAGTTGTGGTTATTAACAAAAGTTTCACTGGTCCATTAACCTTGCTTTTTCTTCTGCTGCTGAGATCCAATCTTCTCTATTCTTAACTGGTTCATTCCAGAGACATATCAAGTGCCATTTCTGTTTTCCTGTGCTTCTAAACATTACTTAACATTACTTTCTTTTATTCTTTCCTATAGTCCAACATGAGGATTTTCAATTTTAAGCTTCTTTTCTTAGCATCATAGAATGTTAAAATTTGGGCTTAAGAAATCGTGAGACATAAATTACAGAATACAGCATAGCATATGGCAGGTAGTAAACATTTAGTAATTGGTAGGTATTATTGTATTATCATGTATAATGCCATCCTAGCTCCTATAGCTTGTCTGTCTCTTATTCTATACCTGAGTAAACTGAAGCCCTATGAGGTAAGAGATTTGCTGAAAATAAAATTAGAAGCTATCCTCAGAAGTGAGAACAAGATAATTTAAGCTTTTAAAAATATTTAAAATTATTATGGATACATAATAGTTGTATATCTTTAGAGGTATATGTGATGTTTTGATACTGGCATATAATGTCAATTAATCAAATCAGGGTAATTGAGATATCCACTATTTCAGGCATTTATCATTTTTGTGTGTGTGTGTTAGGAACATTCCAGTTCCACTCTCAGTTATTTTAAAGTACACCCTAACTTATTGTTGACTATAGTCCCTTTGTTGGGGCATCAAATATTTTTCAATTTACCTATTTAACTATATTTTTGTACCCATTACCCATCCCCATTTTATCCCTCCTTCCCCACTACCTTTCCCAGTCTCTGGCAACTATCATTTTACTCTTGGTCTCCTTGAGATCAATTATTTTTAATATACAGCCCCCACATATGAGTAAGAACATGTAAGACTTGTCTTTCTATGCTTGGATTATTTCACTTAACATAATATTCTCCAGTTCCATCCATGTTGTTGTGAATTGTAGGAATTCATTCTTTTATGGCTATATAATATTCCACTGTGCATATGTACCACAGTTTCTTTACCCATTCATCTGCTGATGAGCACTTAAGTTGATTCCAAATCTGGCTATTGTGAATAGTGCTGAAATTGACACAGGAGTGCAGATACCTTTCTGATATACTGAACTCTCCTCCTGTGGATATATACCCAGCAGTGGGCTTGCTGGGTCATATGGTAGTTCTATTTTTAGTTTTGTGAGGAACCTCCATGCTACTCTCCATAGTAGGTGCCCTAATTTACAGTGGTGTTGGTTCTTCTTTGAGTATTTGGTAGAATTCAGTAGTGAAGCCATTGGGTCCTAGGATTTCTTGGATAGGAGACATTTTATTACTGCTTCTATCTTATTTCTTATTATTGGTTTATTCGGGTTTTGGATTTTTTTCCTAGTTCATTCTTGGTAGGTTTTATATGTCTAAGAATTTATCCATTTCTTCTAAGTTTCCAATTTATTGGTGTTTGGTTGCTCACAGTAGTCTCTAATGATCCTTTAGATTTCTGAAATATCAGTTGTAATGTCTTCTCTTTTATTTCTCAATTTAGTCATTGGGTCTTCTTTCTTTATTTTTTCTGAGTCTGGCCAAAGGTGTGCCAATTTTGTTTATCTTTTCAATAAAATAATATTGTGTTTTATTTGCCTTTTGCATTGTTTTTGTTTCAATTACATTTATTTCTGTTCTGATCTTTACTATTTCTTCAACTAACTTTCAGTTTGCTCTTGTTTTTCTTGTTCTTTGAGATGCATCATTATGTTGTTTATTTGAAGCTTTTCTGCTTTTCAACATAGCCAGTTATTTCTAAAAACTACTCTTAGTACTACTTTTTCTGTATTCCATAGCTTTTGATATGTTGGGTTTTCATTTTCATTTGTTTTGAGAAACTTTTTTTTTTTTTATTGAATCATAGCTGTATACATTAATTCACTCATGGGGTACAGTGTGCGGGCTTCACATGCAATCTGAGATATGAAAACTTTTGAATTTCCTTCTTAATCTCTTCATTGACCCACTGGTCATTCAAGAGCTTATGGTTTAATTTCTATGTGTTTGTGTAGATGCATATTTGCCCATGTTCCTCTTTCTATTGATTTCTAGTTTTATGCCATTGTGGTGAGAGAAAATACTTGATTTCAATTTTTTTTTTTTTACTTTTTTAAAGATTTATTTTGTTGCCTAACATATGGTCTGCCCTTGAGAATGATCTATGGGCTAAGGAAAAGAATGTGCATTCTGCATTTGTTAGATTAAATATTCTGCAAATATCTATTAGGTCCATTTGGTCTACAGTGAAGATTAAGTTCAGTGTTGTTGACTTTCTGTCTATATGATCTGTTCAATACTGAATATGGAGTGTTGAGGTCTCCAACAATTATTATATTGGAGCCTATCCTCTTTAGCACTGATAATATTTGCTTTATATGTTTGGGTGTTTATACAGGATGTCCATTAAGTTTGTGTGCAATTTAAAATAGTTTACTATTTTATTGTCATGTCCCTTTGCTGATTTGACCCTTTTTATCATTATATAATAACCTTCTTTGTCTCTTTTTACCATTTTTGCCTTGCAGTCTATTTTATCTGAAGGAAGTATAGCTATTCTGGCTCTTTTTCCCCCCATTTGCATGGAATATCTTTTTCATCCCTTTATTTTTAGTCTATGTGTTTCTTTATAGGTGAAGTGTTTTTCTTGCAGACAACATATAATTGGCTCTTGTTTTTTAATCTTGCCATCTCTTTGTGTCTTTTGATTGGAGAGTTTAGTTCATTCATGCTCAATGTTATTACTGATAAGTAAGGTGTTATTACTTCCATATTGTTATTTCATTTCTAGTTGTTTATGGTTTTCTTTTTTCTTACTTCCTTTCTGTCTTTCTTTGTTAATAATTTTCTCTGATAATGTGTTTTAAGTTTTTGCTTTTTATTTTTTGTAGGTTTTTTGATTTAAGAATACCATGAGGCTTGCAAAAAAGCATTTTATTTCAAACATATGATGATTCTGCTTACAAACATACAAACACACAAGCAAAGAGAGAAATCTAACAGAATTCTAACTTTATCCTCCCCTGTTCATATCTTTTCATACTATCTACCTCTCAAAAATTTGTTGTAGTTGTTTTTGATAAGTTCGTCCTTTACTCTTCCTACTCAAGGTATAAGTAGTTTATAAACCACGATTAGAGGAATAGATAATTTTATATATTGTGTACTTACTGTTAAATAGTAAGTTGTATACCTTCAGATGATTTCTTATTGTTCATTAACATCCTTTTCTTTTAGATTAAATTACTTCTTTTAGCATTTCTTGTAGGACAGGTCTAGTGTTGATGAAATCCATCAGCTTTTGTTTGTCATGGAAACTGTTTATTTTTAATCTATGTTTGAAGGATATTTTTGCAAGGTTTTGGGGTTAAGGTTTTTTTCCATAAACATTTGGAATACGTTATGCCACTCCTTCCTGGCATGTAAGGTTTCCACTGAGAAGTCTGTTTCCAGACATATTAGACATGTTAGAACTTTTTTCCTTCTTCTTTCTTTCTTTTTTTGTTTTGTTTTGAACTCCTTTTTTGAACTCTTTGACTTTTTGAGAGCTTGATTATTAAATGCCTTGAGGTAGTCTTGTTTGAGTTAAATTTATTTGGTGGTCTTTGATGTTCTTGTACCTTAATATTGATATCACACTCTAGCTTTGGGACACTCCCTGTTACTGTTTCTTTAAATAAATGTTCTATTCCAGTTTCTCTCTCTAACTCCTCATTAAGGTTAATAACTCTTAAATTTTCCCTTATGAGGGTATTTTCTACATCTTGTCAGTGTCCTTCCTTCTTTTTTATTCTTTTTTATATTCTGTGTATTTTCAAGTAGACTATCTTTAAGCTCACTTATTCTTTCTTCTGCTTGGTCAGTTCTGCTACTGAGAGACTGATGTGTTTCTCAGTCAGTCATTTGAACTCTTCAGCTCCAGAATTTCTGCTTGATTTATTATTATTATTGTTATTTCAATGTCTTTCTTCAATGGGTTTCTGAATTCCTTCTCTGTGTTGTACAGAAGTTCATTGTGCTTCTTCCAGACAACTATTTTGAATTCTTTGTCTGAAAGTCACACATCTTTATCATTTCTGCATTGGTCACTGGAACCTTGTTTAGTTTGTTTGGTGAGGTAATGTTTCTCTGGAAACATTGGTTAGTTTGTTTGGTGAGGTAATGTTTCTCTGGAAGTTCTTGGTTAATTTGAATCTTCATTTGAACCATCCTTCTTGAAAATGCTCTGCAGGTATTCAAAGGAAATTGGATGTTGTGATCTTAACCATTAGAAGGTGCTTATGTCAAAAGTGGAGATCTCATGAATGGGATTAGTGCCCTAGTAAAATGGGCTACAGAAAGGCTCCTCACCACTTCCACTATGTGAAGATACAACTTCAGAAGGAACCTTATATGAACCAGGAAGTTTGCCCTCATCAGACACATAATCCCCTGGCTTCTTGATCTTGAAATTTCTTTTTTCTTTTTCCTTTTTGAGACAGAGCCTCAAGCTATCACCTTGGGTAGAGTGCTGTGGTGTCACAGCTCACAGCAACCTCCAACTCCTAGGCTTAAGTGATTCTCTTGCCTCAACCTCCAGAGTAGCTGGGACTACAGGCACCCACCACAACACCTGACTATTTTTTGGTTGTAGTTATTATTGTTTGGAAGGCCCGGGCCAGATTCAAACCTGCCAGCTCTGGTGTATGTGTCTGGCACCTTAGCCGCTTGAGCTAGAGATGCCACCCAAATTTCTGTACTCAGAACTGTGAAAAATAAATTTCTGCCATTCATAACCCACCTAACTTATGGTATTTTTTATAGCACCCTGAAGGAAGTAAGACTGATACCTATGACTGACTTCTGCTAATGGGGTATGGCCAAAATTAATTTAAGCCAATTTCCAGACTGGCGCTTATCTCCTATGTGATCCTATTCTCCAGCCTCCTTTTTCTTTCTATGCTTCTTTAGAAACTCCATGTTCCAGATAGTTTAGCTGTATAATGGCAGGGCCCAGACCCTGAGTCATCATCTGAATGAGAGCTATCAAGGAGAGTCTCAAGGAGAGTAACAGTTACTGGCCTCTGACTTAAGGGAAATGAAAGTTGCTGTGTCAAGCCACTAAGATTTTAAGGTTTCTTTATTATTACATCCTAGTTTATTCTATCTATATAGCCTATGACAAGTTATAGACTTCAATACCAAGTTTTTATTTTTAATCTAATACACAAGCTTTATTTAGTCCCTTATCTTATCTATGATGAAACAATACATGACTACTTTTAATTATAAGGGACAATGATTAATTTGCCCCATGTTTCTTCATTTTTATTTCTTTTCTTCATGTAACTTAGTTGTAGATAAAATCTGAACTTAGGCAAATTTCTCCTGAGCTCTGTGCCTCAGTTTCCTCATTATGAAATAGAAATAATATTGTTTCTCTCTTTACTACTAAGGGCTGTCAAAAAGATGAATGAGTTGATAATTATTAGAAAAGTAGTATATAAGCATAGATCATCATGTGATTATTATGTTATTCTTACAAGAATAATAAAAATGGTTTCTGAGTTGCAGATCTGGGAAATATTATAAAGGAAAGATTTATGATTTGTTTAGTGATTTTCTATTCTTTGTAGAGTTGGAATAATTCCTTTAGGTTGCATATATAATATACTTATCTTAAAAGTTGAAGGCATCTTAACATGTCCACATGAATATTTAAAATGCTTCAGGGCATTGATATTAAGAGTGCTGTATGAGATAAACTGATTGATGTTAAAAAAAGCACGTTTTTTTTTTTTTAATGGCATTTTTATATTGCAGTACAAATGTGGAGTTGACTCTAGCTTAGACATAAATGAAAAATATTTACAATTTGGTGAACCTTGTAAAAAAATAATATAAATAATAGTTGATCTTACAAGGAACCCAAAGACTTAGAAAAATTAACTCCAAATAAGCACGTGTTATATTTTAATGTGGTGTTAATATGTAACCATAATTAGTTTTTATACTTAGGTGATTATTATAAAATATTATTTGTGATCTTCTTGAATTATAACAATATGCAAGATATATTTATTTTTAACCTTTTGACAATTTTAACATGTCCTGAAATATATTTAATTAATAACATATTTAACCACATTAGTTAGGGGTTAAAAATAGAGCAATAGGATTAATCATAAAACAGTAGTTCCCTTGCTTTATTCATTCACCTAACTTGTAGAACTTAATTTTTTTTTTCAAATGATGCTGATAATCCTTAGACAGTGGTCAATATATGCTGCACTGACACCTGTCTTGGCAACCCCATGACACTGATACTTTCTCTTCTCCACCATCGGCCCTCTGGGTGATACATCTCTCTTGTTGATATGCAAAGCATGAACCAGGATACGAGTTTCAAAGGTCCCATTTATTTTGACACTGATAGTAGAAGACGTGCTCTGGGGTTAATAATACACAATGCTCAGATCACTTGATTTTTGTACCAATGGTTTTTGTGTCCATCAAAGACTTAGCAAGAAGTCACTTCTGTAGCCAATGCTTCTCTAAGTCTCATGATAATAAGAGTTATCATGCTTTTCTACCTATGCAGACAATGGCTAATATTAAATATGTCACTTATTGCAAATACTGTAGTAAAATAGCTTGTTTAGGTTTCCCTTACTTTTACTGTAGTTCTCATCACTGAAAACTTAGGTATCAGTCTTCTAAGTAAAGCGTAGGCAGAGAACAGACTTACCTGGTAGCAACCATGCTCTGTTCCCAACCCCATCATTGCTCTGATATTTAATCCTCTTATTGCCGTGGTCATTAAAATGGTATGAACATGCAATGATGAGTAGGTGAATAAAAGACTAAATGTATTAATCCTGATAAGCATTAAACCTCATCCAGATCTTCTGAAACATATGTAGTTAGAATTTCAGGTTCACCCTATACATATATCTTGGGATATACACTCTCTTGAATAACTAGATTAGGGGATAATAGAAAAGTATAAGAATCAATGAACATATATTTATGCGTGTGACACTAAAATATATCTGGGTGATAATGGGAATTACTCAGTAATAAAGGACATCACCAAGCACACAATCATCAGATTGGTCAAGTCAACATGAAGGAGGAACTTCAACGAGTTGTGAAGTGAAAACATTGAGGAAATTGCAAAGGGAAACCAATCAGACTAATAGTAGAATACTCAACATAAACTTCATAAACCAGGAGGGATTGGGGTTCTACCTTTAGTCAAATGGAGTAACTGCTAGCCAAGAATTTTGTATGCTTCAAAACTAAGTTTTATAAATGAAGGAGAAATAGTTTATCACCATATGAACAAATAGATTCTTTTTATCATTAGACCTGCTTTAGAAGAAATGCTTAAAACTCCTCTTTAAAAATTGAAAAGAATGTCAGATACTTACTAGTATAAAACACTCAAAAGTAATAATTCACAGCTTTTATAAACCAGTAACACAAAGGAGCAACTAGTACCAATCAACATGATGACTGGACTATCTCACTTATCAATATTAATATTGAATGTCAACAGCCTAAACACTTTATAAAAAAAGATGTACATTGGCAGAATTCATTAGAAAAAACAACCTAAATATTTGCTGTCTCCAAGAAAACCAGCTGGCTTATAAAGATTTCCATGGAGTCAAAGTAAAGGAGCAGAAAGGAATATTCTATGCAAATGAAAACCAAAAGCCAGCAAGAGTAGCCATTCTTATTTCAGCTAAAACAGGCTTTAAATAAACAATTGTAAGAAAGGACATGGATGGTCCTTATATGATAATAAAGAATCAATTCAACAAGAAGTTATAATGATGCTAAATATATCTGTGCCTAATATCAGAGCCCCAGATTCATAAAACAAATACTACTAGACCTAAGATAAGAAATAACCATCAGCATACTAAGTGTGGGGGAATTCAGCATTTCATTGACTAGAATGACAATAGACAAGTCACTAAGGCAGAAAATCTACAAAGAAACATTGGATTTAAATGAGATACTAGAACAAATGGACCTAACAAACATTTACAGAACATTCTACTCAAAAAGTACAGAATAAATAGAAGTTGTAAGAAAAATGTATATGCATCTTAAGAAAGGAAAAAAAAACTATATTAAAATTGTAAATCTCAATATATACCAGTAGCATTTGTTACCTTGAATATTGTATCTCTTGTAATTGCTAAAATCAAACATGACTTGAGAATTACAGTTTTTTTCTTTTTTAAAATGTGTATACATTTTGGGGACACCCTCTATATTATTCTCATCAGCTAAAGCAACCTTCTCTAAGGTTGATGATGTGTTAGGCCACAAAACGAGCCCCAGAAAATTCAAAAAAATCAAAATCATGCAATATATCTTCTCAGACTATAGTGAAATAAAACTAGAAATCAATTTGAAGAGGAACTCTCAAAAGAATACAAATATGTAGAAAATAAACAAATTCCTATTGAATAATCTTTAGGTCAATGAAGAAATCAAAACAGAAATTTAAAAAAAGAACTTTCGCATTGAATGACAATGGCAAACAAGCTATCAAAATTTCTTGGATAGAAAAGCAATGTGAAGAGGTAAATTTATATCCCTAAATGTCTACATCAAAAACACAGCTCAATCACAAGATAGCAACTTAATGTCACACCTCAAGAAGTAGAAGAACAAACTAACCCCAAAGCTAGCAGAAGACAGGAAATAACAAGAGAGAGCAGAATGAAATGTAATTGAAACTACAAAAATACAAAAGATTAATAAAATGAAAAGTTGGTCCTTTGAAAAGATTAAGCAAAAGTGACAGACCTCTAATTAGATTAATCAAGAAAAGAAGGGAGAAGATCCAAATAAGCCCGATCGGAAATGAAAGAGGAAACTTTACAACTAATATAGAAGAAATTTCTGATATACAACAGAAATATAGAAGATCATCTAAGACTATAATGAACATCTCCACATGCATGAACTAGCAAATCTAGAGCAACTGGATGTGGTTTTGGAAACATACAACCTCCTAACTTTGAATTAGGAAGAAATAGAAATTCTGAACAGATCAATAATGGATAGTAAGATTGAATCAGTTATAAGAAATACACAAACAATTCTACGCTTTATTTGGGACCAGATAAGAGCCAAATGCCAAAGCAATCTTAAGAAAGAAGAACAAATTTGGAGGCATCACATTATCAGAATTCAGATTATACTATAAGGCTATAGTAACAAGACAGCATGGTATTAGCATGAAAAGAGATATAAAGCAATGGGACAGAACAGACAGCTCACATTCAAAACCATCCATATATAGCCAATTGATCTTTGATAAAGCAAACAACAGTACACATTGGGAATAAGAGCTCTATTCAATAAATGGTGCTGGAAAAATTGGATAGCCATATACAGAAGATTGAAACAGAATCCATATCTCTTACCATCTGCAAAAATTTATTCAAGATAGATAAAAGACTTAAAAGAAAGGCATGAAGCTGTCAGATATTCTGGAAGAAAATGTTGGAAAATCTATTGTAAATATCAGCTAGGGAAAGAATTTATAAAGAAGACCCAGGAGCAATTGTAACAACAACAAAAATAAATAAGTGGGACTTGATTAAATTAAAAGGCTTCTGCACAGCTAAGGAAATAGTCAACAGAGAAAACAGACAACCTATAGAATGGGAGAAATATTTACAATCTACACATCTGATAAAGACCTAATATCTGGAATCTCAAAGAATTCTAACAAACAGCAAGGAAACAATCAACCCCATTAAAAAAGTAGGCAAAATACATGAACAGAAGTTTTTTAGGAAAAGATAGACAAGTGGCCAACTAACATATGAAAAGATCCTCAGTGTCTCCAATCATCAGGGAAATGCAAATCAAAACTGTGGTGATATAGTGGTTTTATTAAAAACTCCAGAGAGAATGGGTTTTATTAAAAAAAAAAATCCCCAAACAACAGATGCTGGTGTGAAGGTGGAGAGAAAGGAACTCTTATATACTGTTGGTGGGACTGCTTTATGGAAAATCCTCAAAGAACTAAAAGTAGACCTACTGTTTGATCCAGCAATCTCATGACTGTGTATTTACCCAAAGGAAAAGAAGTCTTTTTATCAAAAAGATACCTGTACTTGAAAATTTATTGTAGCACAATTCACAATTATAAAGAGATTGAAACAACCCAGGGGCCCATCAATATATGAATAGATTGATAAAATGTGATATATGTATACCATGGAGTACTACACAGCCATAAAAAATGGCCATCTACTGTCCTTTATACAACCTGGATAGAACTAGAGATAATGCTTCTGAGTGAAGTATCACTAGAATGAATAAACAATGAGTACACCACTTGTACTGAATACTAAATTGGAATTAGTTGATTAACACTTATGTGCACAAATGGAAGCAAAATTCAACAGAAATCAAATGGAGGGGAGGGTAAATTCATACCTAACAGGTGCAATGAACTTCTGGGTGAAAGGTGCACATCTTCTGGGTGAAGGGCACACTTTCAACAATGACTTAAAATGTACAAATGCAAATTATGTGGCCGAAATCTGCACACTTGTGTAAGGTAAAATAAAAAATAAATTTAACAAATTGCTAAAGAAAAACAATTAACACATTTATGATAAAAAGTGAAATAAAATAGGTAAGCCTGAAGGTGCAGGATGGGAGCTGGTGGGCCACTGCAAGAATTCCCAGAGATGTGGAGAGGCATACAGAAGCCTCTTAGACATAACCAGGCTTTGACAGCAGGATGGACTCATCTCTTTTTCTTACATTAGAATGCTTCAAGGCCAGAATTCTGTTTGCAATCTTGCTGCTCCATATTTGACAACCTGATTTCTACTCTTTCTTCCAAATAGTATGCTGCAATACTTTTTATTCCATTTTCTCTACCTGGATTTAGTTTAGAGACTCCTCATTTGTGTTTGCTATACAGTGAAAGGATACTTTTCTCAGAGAATTTTCCATATTCTATTATAATCAGTAACAATCTGTTTACTTCTCAGCTGCTCTCATTAGGTTGGAAATTCCTTTAGGACTTTCTCTAATTTGTTTTATTATTTTATTGTAGTAAAATATGGTTGGCATAAAATGTACTGTGCTAATCATTTTTAAGTTTATTGTTCTATGGCATTAATTACATTCACATTGTTGGTCTAATATCACCACCTTCTATTATGGAACTTTTTAATCTTGATTTGAAACTCTGTACACATTACGTACTAAAACCTCTATTATCCCCTCCCCTAGACCCTGGCAACCATCTATCCAATTTATTTTTTATAGCTTCAGGGATAAACACAATATCTGTCATATAATAGGTGGCCAATAAATATTTGTTCAGTGAATCAATATAAGTATTCATTAATTTGTGTTAATTTTCCAGAGAAAATATGGACCAATGGTTTTATATTTGGAATAATTATCTGTTTTCTTAGTTAATCAAATGAAAGTTAATATATCAAAATTTATTCTAATCACATTGTGCCCTAATTTGATGAGACAACATCATGATAAAAAAGGAACTGAATAAAAGCAAATGACAATCAAAACTCACAAAATGGGCACGTTCAAAACAGAGAATCCATAGCGTTAACAAACATAAACACAAAGGAATTCAATTATCAGTAACCTTTTCAAGTAAGTACAAGGACAGAAATAATCACTAGTTACAGAAAAATGACAAATAAATGACAATGTCTGCTATCATAATTATAGAATTAGATAAAAAGATAAAAGATTACACAAGTGACCTTTTTGTTGTTGTTGCAGTGATATTATTATTCCATGATTAGGTTGCAGATGTTGCTTAGAAGTGGCAATGAAAAACAAGGAGGCTGAACCCAGATCAAAGTATTTGGTTTTCATGGAAAAAAAAAAGTAGAATAGATTGGTTTTGGAAAAGTAAGATTTGTTATATCATAACTTTCTAATGCTTTCTGAAGTTCTGAGTTTGGCAAACATATGAAGCTTGAAAGAAAGAATTTTTAAATTCAGTGGTGCCTTTGAAGGCAACACATTTACTAAAATTTAAAGGAATAAAAACATGAGCATATTGAGTGTTACAGGTGTAGCTGCAATAATAGATGACAAAGGAAAATCGTTCCAGAACAATAAATTTTTGTTACCTTGGTAGAAGCTGGGTTCCTTTCTTCCTCTCTGCCAGGTTAGGGAGGTACAGATTGTCATTTAAGGCTGCTATGTCAGTGCAGCTTTTTCTAAAGCAGAGACTAATCTCTTGAGTGACATAGAGAAAAAGTAGTCAAAAGCAAAGTATCAGTTTCTGGTGATGAAAGCCAGTCATGTGAAATTTGCATATGTTCTCAATGAGACAGGAAAATCTGGTCATAGAAGGTTAGAGAGTACTAGTGAAGAGAGGACATTTACACAGTTATGTGAGTATTCAGTTTCAACCCTTGGTTCTATCCTATTACATTAACTTGTTTTCACACTGCAAAATGCCTTAAAATTTAGGAAGCCATGTAATCCTAAATTCAGGAAATGATTTAAATACCCTAGAAGTAGGAGGATAATGCTGAGAGATGCTAGGCTTTGAATGACAGGGCAGATTTTAGTTTTGCTATATATTAGCCCTGAGACTTTGACTAAGTTCTTTGACTTTCCCAAGTTTTGGTGTCTTTCTCTGTAAAATGAGGAAACTCAACTAGATAATCAAAGAAACTCCAAAGTGCTATAAAGGTGTGAAATTTATAAACAGAACTAATATTAAACTATTATTTCTTCTTTGCATCAACTTCAGAGTTTGGGAGTGGTATCAGATGAACAGTATTGAGCCTACTGAAATTCCTCTCAACTCCTGTGCTATATAAATTTCCTATAATTCAGTTATGTACATCTGGCCTATAAAATATCGAGTTATCAACTTTGATTGACAAGCTTAGGCTCATTAGATGAGCTCACATACTCAGACACACGGTAGAATTAGCTTCTATTTTCTCAATTCTGAAGTACAATTTATAGTGCAAAGATTAAACACTTTCTTCCTGAAGATAATTAGAATTGATTTCCTCACCCCATCACACTTTCAAGTTTCAAGAGAGAAATTAAAAAAAAATTGGTTTTTAAATCTTGTAGTCTTTCTACATCCCCAAGGGTAAAAAGGTATTATGCTATTTAAATCATGGAAAGCTGTGTCCACTTGTTTTACTCTTTTGCACGAACAAATATGATTTCAGGGATTTTAAACTTTAACTAAAAAGATTAATCATAATCTTTACCTTAGTAAAGTTTATAAAGATTGAATGTAGGGCTCATTTTGCTTCTGGGAAGCCTTGAACAATTTATATACAAGAGGCCAAGTTTAAAAAAAAAAATTTAAAGTTCACTTTCTCTCATTTTAAAAAATTATAGTTTTAAATTGTGTTCATTATGCTACTCAAAATGCCTTATTTTTTGTAAATCTATGTTTGAGTTAAATGATAAGAGAAAAAACAAGTCTGGAGATGAATATGTATACATTTTGTTTTTAGAAAGCCCAGACTTCTTTTGCCTTCACCATCAAAACATTTAAAACCAAATTTAGTGTCCATTTGAATTGACTTGCTTAGTTCTGATAATTAGTAACTTCTTTCTTCAGTTCAAATTCTTTAGAAGTATGCTCTTCTCCAAGCTAAGTAATGCCTTTCTAGTTTTAGTGACCTTTGAAATTATTAGGTAATAATTTCCTGGATGCCCCAAACAATGCCATACTCATTTCCTGATTTATCCCATATAAAAATTATTTTCAATATAAGAGTCTACTCAAGAGGACCAGCTTCAGTACACACTAGGAACCCAATGATGGGCATGTGTAACTCTGGATGCCTTGATCTATGCCTACCAGCCTTCGGATTATAAGGAGCTATGACTATCCTCATGACTATAGAAGCGTTTAATGCTACACATATGTCTTCAAAAGTTTGGATTATTTCAATATTAACTTCGAAGGCCAGTCCACAGGTTCTGAAGTCCTCTACCATTTTCTACAAACATTTAAAGCTTCTTCCCTTTCTTCTTCTCAAACTAATTCCGCCAAAGGGAAAAGTAAGGAGACATTTTGTCTCAGGAAAAGTTTCATCATTAATGCCCCTTAATGACATGTGTTAACAAGGCTTAACCAATTTGCATTTATTGCCATTCTCTCTATTGACTTATAGCTTTTCCAGCATATGTGTGGATTTTGTTTCTAATAGCAAAAGTAAGATTCTCTTCCCTTACTTTGTTTTAAGAACTTTAGAAATTAGTTCCTGCTATGTGCCGCTTGTCAATTACCTGACTAGGAATCTGTAAGTAGTTGGTCACAGACATGGAAATATTAATAAATTTGAGGCTATAGACAAAACCAATTACCCAGGCATATAAGCTTGCATCAGTCTGCTTCTCTCTTTTGTCCTAGAAATCTGCCACTGTATTAGAGAAAACATCTAAATGCAACACAAAGTCTTCCTCTGTAGACACTCACATTGTACCTCCTGAAAACTGCTGTAGGTTTTGGTTTTACACAGAGTGCATTTTAATTTTTTGTTATCAATTCATATTCAAAACATTTTTCCTAGGTATCTAATTTTTTAAAAAATCTGATGTCAGTCTGGCATGGTGGTTCATGCCTGTAATCCTAGCACTCTGGGAGGCCAGGATGGATGGATCACTTCAGCTCACAAGTTTAAGAGCAGCCTGAGCAAGAGCGAGATCCAATCTCAAGCAAAAGAATATAGAAAAATTAGTTGGATGTGGTAGCATAAACCTATAGACCCAACTACTCAGGGAAGCTGAGGAAAGAAGATGGCTTGAGCCCAGGAGTTTAAGGTTGCTGTGCATTATGACACTACGGCACTCTAGCCTGGGGCTAGACAAAGAGAGAGAGAGAGAAAAAAATTCTGATGTCCACAGACGCTATTTAATAAGCAAACTTACTACCCACAATTTTATGATATTTTGATACCTACCAGCTTACTTGAAACATAGGTTTTATTTATTGTCTCACATGTCTGATGGTCCACATGTCATCACTTTAGGACTCTATCGCTAGTGTCCAAAAAAGTCCTGTTCACTTTAAGTGGCATCTTATTGTCACGGCCAAACTTCAAGGGAGCATCAGTATGTTAGGGAACCAAACAGCTAGTGGTTTTGCAGCAAAATAAAAATTTATTCCAAATGGTGTTTTTTGGAAAGTGATTAATGCATTCACACCAGTCCTGTAGGAGCTCTTCCTTAACCAATACTGTCCCCATGAGAAAAGTAACACACTCTTATTATGCTTCCTTATGTGCCTGGCATGATGGTCAATGAGAATGCCACACCACTGCTCTTCTGGTCACCAGGGCATCATGAGACTACAGGGATGCTGTGTTTTGCATGGAACTGAAGGAAGCCCAAACCCACATTCCTGCCACATCACCAGAAGTTGATCAAGTGGTATCAGATTACTGTATGTCTAAATTCTGGGGGAGGAAAATTTTAAGAAATAAGAAATGTCTATTTCTCATGTGACTGAGAAAACGCCATACTGTCATTTTATTTGGTGACACACATCTCCATTTTTCATCTAGCATAGAAGCTGGTCACAATGCAGTTACAACAGACACATGAGAATATACTCAGGCAGAATACTTGAGGACTCGGGAGAGCCTTAACAGAGCCTTACCAAGTCATCTGATTCTGGGGAAGAGCATCCAAAATGGCCCAGTTGCTGCTGCTGGTGCTGTCAGTTATTTCTTATGTCTGCAGGGCCCTTGTAGCTCAGATTCACTGAGGTTAGCTGTCTTTTGTATAGTTTTTAGGTCTTCCCTTTATCTTTCCAATATTTTGTTAGGAACATTTTAAACATATGAAGTTCTGACAATTCAATTCACAAACTCATTCTAGAAAAAGTCCTACTTACCTCATTGCTGACTATCATTATGGTCACCTTCAAAATACACCCCTTGGGAAGCCATGCATTGACATCAGTAGCAACTCTATCCTTTACAGCAATTTTGGAACTCTTTTTTCTGGAATAGCCATCAGAGCTGTCATTGTATTGCCCCTGATGTCCTGAATGTCATTCAAATGTCTTCCTTTCAATATTGCTTTATCTCTGGATAAAAAGAAAAGTCATTGGGGAAGCCAGATCAGGTGAGTAGGGTGTTCCAGTACAATTATTTGTTTACTGGCTAAAAACTCCCTTGCTGACAGTGCTCTGTGAGGTCTTAGCTTTTGTTCTTTGGTGAACTCCTTTAGGACCATTTTTACACACACCTTCTCATGCCAAGACTTTTGGTAAAGATTTTCCTGTTTATCAATGTTTACTAGGTCTTCTATGATTCTTACAGTCAACCAAAGATGTTGAGAAAATTTGACAAATTTTTGCAATGTTTTTGCCAGTTCTGCTCATTACTGGCCACTCTAATCTCTCTTCATCATTGAGACTTTCTTGCTCCTCAGAAAAAACATTTAATCCATTTGTACACGGCCATTTTCTTCATGGCATTATTTCCATAAACGTGGACTGACATGGCTCTGATTTCACTTCCAGTCTTTCCAAGCTTAACAAGAAATTTAATGTTTGTTCATTGCTCTAATTCAAGTTCCAACATTGTTGCAACAGCACACAAAAACATGTAACAACAATAATGAACACCACTCCGCAAGACACTGTCACATGTTGACATGAATATAGGTGTGAGACACTGATATACTAAGGTTATGAAAACTTACCAAGCTATTTATATAGTGCTGCCAAGGGAAGCACATGGCGACAGGTTCACAGACTTAATTGTCAGACCTTGTATAGAAAAATTAAAATAACTGTATAATGAACAAAAATTTAGCCACCACCTTCATTCTATAATTAACCTTTTATGATGAATACTTTCTTTATTACACATTCATCCATCCATTCATTCCTTTATTCCTTCATCAATTATTTTTATCTTTTTGCTACTGGTATAAGACTTTATTCATAAACAATATAGCATGAATATAATTAGAGCTTAACATATGTTTCATTTCTGTTATTCAAGATAAATTTATACTAAAAAGCATGAATATTAACTCAAAGTTCAGTGAATTTAGACAGAAATATTCAGCTCTGTAACTCAAGCCTTTGTCAAGGTATAGAGCATTCCTGTCACATGCAGAAAGTTCCCTCATACTTCTTCCAAGTCACTCCTTTTCTCTCCCTTTCCCATAGAGACAACCACTCTTAAGACTATTTTTCACTATGGACTAGTTTAGACTGTTCTAGAACTTCAATAAATGGAATCATATAATATATACTTCTTTTGTATACTTCTTTTCTTTATACAAAAAAGAAAAGTCTCAATGTTTTTGAGATTTATTCATTATTCTTTCTAAAACATTTTTAATTGACAAAATTTCATGTTTCTTGTGTACTACATGATGTTTTTAAATATGTATACTCATTTTCCTATTTATTCCTGGCTATTATTGCATTGTTTGCAAACACAATAGTTTACCCCTTTCCCGGTTGATAGACACCTGAGCTATTTACCATTTTTGGTTATTATAAGAAATTTACTATAAATATTCTTGAATAAGTCTTTTGTACACATATGAATTCACCTCTCAGGGAAATACATAGAGGTAATCCACCATTGTAACATATTTATATTTAGTTTTGTAAAAAAACTACCAAACTATTTTCCAAAATGTTTGTATAATTCTACGCTTCTACAAAAATGGAGGAGATTTTGTATTGCTTTACAATCTTCTCACTCATGGTTGATTTCTATTTAGGGGGTTAAGAGAAAACTGGAAAAGTATAGAAATGTTCAGGGTCAATGCTTGGTTTTTCAGCATCTTCCTTATTGCTGCTGAGATGACCCCTGTCAATCGCTCTACTCTCTCTAAAACTCAAATACTGAATTTTAAGAAAATCTTCACCTTGAAAATAATTTTAAGCTTATGCTTTTTTAAAGCTATGACAATATTTGAGCACAATACATATTTTATCAACTAGCATCTATCTCCCTGCCCCTCTCATTTCTATAAAGAAGAAACATGGGTAGTATTGATATTTGGAGCTGAATTCCAAAAACAGATAGACTGAATCCAAATGTCACAGAACAAATACTTTTAATGAAGGTATTTGTTATGCTAAGTTTGGATTCAGTCAAAAGTCTGTGCTCGAGGATCCAGAAGACCACAAGGCTGTGGGTTCCTCACTCTCGGCCGGATAATTCTTCCTTGTGGTATATGAGTAGTATCCCTAGTCTCTATCCACTGGATCCAGCACCACCTACCCCATATTTGTGGGAAAAAAATTGTCTCCAGATTTTGCAAAGTGTCCTCACTTTGTTGAGGACATAGACAAAAGGCAGGGTGACTAGTCTATTAGGTGAGGATGAGGAAGACCCAACAAACACCAGACACATTATCCATGCAGAGAGACCACCACATGGACGCGTTAGCCCTCACCTGCACCAATCTCTTGGTCATTTATACTCTTCTTCCTGAACCTACTTATAACTAGGCACAAATGACCACGGGCAGATTCTTGCTACAATAGGTCTTTGCTTTTCAGACAAAATTCTTAACTAAAGAAGGCCAAGATGGGTCAAGTTGCTAACCTCTGAATTCCTATGTCTTCAATTAAGAAAGGAAGGTAAAACTAGTTCCATTTCAGCCGTGGTGTGAGCTATGCTCTCTAAAACCACCTTGAAAATTTTTCTTTATTTTAATATGAAAATATTAACAGGGTACAAATGTTTTTGATATGTGACTTGAGTCAGGGTTGTAAATGTGCTCATTGTACCTTTTAGTTGTCTTTTGCCACTCTCCTCCTTTCCTCTCCCCTCTGCTTGATTAACAATGAATTTTGCTTCCCTCTGTGCACTTGTGTGCCAATTAATTATTCTAATTTATTATAGAGTACATGTGGTGTTTGCTTTTTCATTTTGAGATACTTTGCTTAGGATAATGGCCTCCAGTTCCTTCCAATTTGCTACAAAAAGCATGAATTCATCCTTTTTTATGGCTGAGCAGTACTGCATGGTATACATATTCCACACTTCTGGTTGATTTGACATATTTGCCATTGTGAATTATGCTGCAATAAACATTAGAGTGTAGGCATCTTCTTAATAAGATGACTTCTTTTCCTTTGGGTAGATACCCAGTAGTGAGATTTTTGGATTGAGTATTAAGTCTACTTTTAGTTCTTTGGGAAATCTCCAAATTGTTTTCCATAGAGGTTGTACTAATCTGAAGTTGCACCAACATTGTATAAGCTTTTATTTTCCTTTATATTTGCACCAGCATCTACTGTTTTTGGACTTTTTAATAAAAACATTCTAACTGGGGTAAGGCAGAAATTTACTGTGGTTTTTCCTTTGCATATCCTTGATGATTAATGATGCTGAGCATTTTTTTTTTTTTTACATTTATTGGCCATTTGTTTATCTTCATTTGAAAGACATCTGTTCTTGTCTTTTGTCTACTTAGTTTTTCTATTTTGATTTTAATTAATATATTTTTAAATGTCAGAATATTATAGGAATACATATGTTTGAGTTACATGAATTGCTTTTGTACAGTTTGAGTCAAAGTTGTAAGTATGCTCATCTCCTTGGATAAAATGCTTTATATCCATTAGGTGTAAATTTACCCCTCACCCGCCCCCTCCTACCTTCTTGCTTTCCACTGAGTTTCACTACCAAATGTGGACATGGGTGTCAACCCATTAGTTCTATATCTGATATGAGAATGTCTATACCTGCTCTCTTTTGGTTTCCATTTCTGTGGAATATTTTTTGCCATCCTTTCTATTGTGCCTGAGTGCATTCTTGTGGTTTAAATGTGTCTCCTGGAGACAGAAGATATATATCATAACTTAATTATATTTTGTCTGCAGGAGATAACATATGTATTCAGCCAGCCAATGTCATTTGAGTGGCACAGTAAACCATTAATGTTAAGAAATAGAATTGATATGTGGGATATTGTTCTGTTCATCATATTGGGTAATACCTTAATGCTTTGTTTTCTTCCTTATGCTGCTGTCTTATAATAGTTGTGAGCTTTGACAAATTCCCTTCATGACAAATTCCTTCAGTGTTTGTCTGGAAAAGATTTAATTTCTATATCAGTTGTGAAACTTAGTTTTGTAGGATACAGAATTCTAAGTTAGAAGTTATTCTGTTAAAGAAGATTGAAGGTGGGGCTCCATTCCCTTCTGTCTTGTAAGGTCTCCACTGAGAATTCTATAGTTAGCCTGATGACTAATTCTACTTCTAGCTGCTTGTAGAATTTTCTCCTTCAATTTAACATTGCCTGGTTGATTACTATGTGTCTTGGAGATGTCCTGTTTGCTATGAATCTCCCCAGGGTTTGATGACCAAATAATTTATTTTCATGTTTAGATCTCTAGTAATACTAGGAAAGTTTTCCTCAATAATTCCCTGGAATAGATTGTCCGTGGTTTTAGTTTTTTCTTCTTCCTTAGGGTTACCTATGATTTGTATATTAGTTTACTTTACATAGTCCTATATTTCTCCCAATCCCTACCATGCCTGTTGTTTGGTGTAATGGCTTACACAGATGCCAGAAAGGTCCCTGGTCCATCCAGGTGGTGTCTGTGGTGGTACAGGGAGACCTCTCATGCCTCTGTGGAGTGAGCCCAGAGCCCTGGTACTCTAGTCTCATATTCTTCCTGGTGCGCACTTTGATCTTCTCAAATGTGTTTTCTATCACCTTTCTTTTTTGCTCACAGTGAGTGTCCCAAGTTGTTTCTCTGTGATTTCACAATGTTCTTCTGACAGGAGCAATCTTTCAGTAAGCAGCTTCTTATAACTTTCATTTTTGTCCTTGACAGCGGCATGCTTGCAGGCTGCTTCTATTCTACCATTTTTTCTCCCCAAATATATTTTTTAATAACACTGTACTTTATATCCACCAACCATTTGGGCTCCATTTTTCTGACAGTTGGGATCTTATAAGGTAAATCAGGTAATTTATTAGTAGCAGCCCACAAATTTCTAACAATGTCAAGTGATGCATATATTTCTATGTCAATATTCTTTCTGATTTATCCAAAAGTGTTCTAGAATTTGTAATTATTTTGCATCTGTTTTGTGATAATTGGATTAAGCTAAAAAAATACAGGAAATGTCAACCTGCCAATTCTGTTCCCTTTTATACTAATCTGGGCCCATGTTTAGGACTACTGGGGGTAGACATACATTAGATACCTGGCTAAAACATTACTAGTTTTCAGGAAAATCAGTGAAACTTGGCCATATTCAGTAGGTGGTTGTCAAAGTATATCTTGTCTGGTGAATAAACTGTCCATAATTTTCAACATTCAGGAAACTTCCAGTTAATATAAAGCCTGGAGGAAGGAAGTTGAAAGCAGCAGGCTATGTTAGATTAGGAAGGAGGGTGGTCATACTCAGTAGATGAGTGATGTCTTAACATTAAGAAGGTTTTCTCCCTTCTGTGCCTTTCACTTGATCCACAGCACTAGAGATACAAACATAAAGAGTCAGATATATAATCAGAAGAATACACATGCGGACACACATGTAAACATTCACAAGTAAACATTCACTCACAGCAAGAAACACACACACACAGAATTTATTTTCTTCTTGGAGCTATTATTTGCATACAGTGTATCTGTACCCATCACTAAATTAATCACCTGAATGAAGTCAAGCTGTCCTTTAAATCTTAGCAATATTATCAACTCTTTGAGCTTTTCAATGCTTTGGGTATTAATCTCTTTTTTCTATGAACCATAAAGATCCTCCTTTGTGGATTTTTAAAAAAATTTTTCCAAAGTAATAATAGTGTCTCTCATACTAGATTGTATGTTGCATAAGAAGAGATTTTGTTTTATAATTGGCATTATGACACCTAAAAGCTTGAGAATAAAAGATTTGATGGAATGGAGAGGTGATTAGGACATAGAGAATGACACAGGAGATGCTGCGGGGATGCTGCAGGTATTCATTCAACACTGAATAAATGAGCACCCACTATGTCTTAGGCTTTGTGCAAGTTTCCAAGAATATTGTATATAATAGATAAGAGACAGGGTCTTTAAGACCTTGGAACTTAACAGTCTAATGAGGAATCAAATGTTTTTGCAAGTTTTTTAAACCATAAAGTGGAAACCAGTACTATGAGTTTTCAGCAATTAGTCTATAATATTTTCTAACATTGTTTTCCTGTTTTACCTGCTAAATTATTTTCATTACATAAAAAGTAAAACTAAACACACTGTGTCTACCTAAATATAGCCCATTTAAAATGGAAGATAAGTGGAGAATATGTATTGCTTATCACATACATCAAAATGCCATTTATATTTAATCTAACTTTTTATAAACCAGATAATATAGCTACACTATAAACAAATCAGTGCAGTGAATTGCTTGCTTGATCTCTAAATTGAATAAATACATGTAGAGCAAATTAGCATATTAACACACAAATCTCCAAATGAAAGTAAAAGATTTGCTGCCCAGTTTAATCTGCTAAGTGGTAAAACAAATGTTACCTTTACCTTTATAGGATTAAAGAATACAACTGCCTGAATTAACCTACCTAGTGTTTATGCAAACTGGAGATAATTGACATCTATTCAAAGGATCATAAGGATTACAAAAGATTATATTGACACCCTTGTAAACTATAATTATCACCTTCTATTAATGATAGCTTGAGTTTACACAAGTACATTTCTCTGTTAATTACCTACAATTGAGATAATAATCCATGGGATACATGTATTTATTTTTGTTAAATCCCATATAGCTCCACAATACATAACACTTGTTTTTATAGTATAAAATTATTAGCTAGTTTGTGTACCAGCTATAGCAAGAATAGGTTTTTTATTAAACACCAGCCACAGTTCCTGGGGTAAGGCAAGCTAGAAGCAGTGTTGGGGATCCCAGTCCTCAAGGAGGCCCATCTGTTCACCCAAAGAGGTAATAACGCCAGTGCACTTATGGAAGTGCACGTGGATACATTCGCCAATTAGACAGCTAAGTAACCTAATGACAGGCGAGCTTATTTGTATCACAGTCCTTTGATACCTACAGCTGGATATACTTTTCCTTGGATCCTCAAGTTACCAATGTCAGCAATGTTTTCCACCTGAAGATTCAGCTTTTAAGTCATTTCCCCAGAAGTAGGGTCTTATTTTTTGAAAGCCTCCTTTTCTCAGAAGAATTTAACCAGGCATTGGCCAACATAAAAGGAAATAATGAAGATTTATAATGTAAGGGCAGTAAGAATTAATGACTTAGCAAATTCTCACTTCTTCCAAGATAATTATTGTTTCAACAATGAATTCAGGTGGTATTTCAATAACAAAGGGAAAATCTGTACTGAGCATACTGGATTATACTAAACATTAAGGAAATAAATAATGATGACTTTATCAGAAATGATTGAGAGAAAATTGGCTGAATACAGATGATATTTTCAAGTAAGGTGAAGAAATGTGCAGGATTTTCATGGCTAAAGAGTACAGTATCAGGGGACTAATGACAGGGGATGTCAGGAGATGTAAACATGCCCTGAGGGGCAGATGATGAGAGAAATATTCCCTTGATTTCTGCAGATTGCTATCATTTAAGTATCTATTGTGTGCTACCTGGGCTATTACTAATCCTCAGAACAAATCCTGTGTTGAGAGTACTTGCAGATGAAGAAAGGCTTACAAAGGTTAAGTTCCTCATAAAAGGTCTTATATCTAGGATATAGGGAAGCTAAGATTTGGTTTCAACCAATTTACTAAAACCCTCTGAGTGTTCTTTGCACTATAAGGCATAGTACTTTTGATCACTGTTGCCTAAGGCTCAACCAACTTCTGCCATTTGTAATTTTTGGACTGAAGAGTATTCAATCCTATATTCCTTTTAGTATCCTCAGCTCGCTTTGGGACACTCTTTATTTCTTTATAATCTTGGAGGGAGACACAGTTCCTTCTATTTTTTTGTCTTTGTATGGATGAAGGAAGAGATCTTACTGATAATATACTTTGGTTTAGCAAATTGGACACTTCCTGTAGGATGCTAAATCTTGAGAGAGTGATGCCAACAATAGTTGAAACTCACTGCTCACAGCAGAGTTCAAATCAAACTGCTCCTTCTGGTGTACTTTTGCTTATCTTTACAAATGTCCCTTGATTCCTGACTGTTATCTAAGACTAGCTTCCTAGCCTCTCTTTGATTTAATTAAGTTCATAGCCTTCCAGTATATTATTTTTGTGCTTAGATTAATCAGAATTAGTTTCTGTTGCTTGTAACCAAAACCTCTGGCAATATCATGACATGAAGTCTGCTTCATCTCCTTCTCCAAAGCAAAGGCAACAGTAAAATGAAAGAAAAAAAAGAAGAAAGAAAATGCAAAAATCTTAAAAATAAAGGGATCGTGCCTTTAGGGATGAGGAACTTTCTAAATTGTCATATCTAAAATTTCTCAGTAGACAGCAAGAAATCAAAACAACTAAACTTGAAGATTATAAGTAATAGCTTTACTGAGTATATCTCGAAGAGTCAGAATGAAAAGCTACCAAAAGAGAACTTTCTGAATGAAATAGATTAAGCACTTTAATATCAGATTTTTAAAGTTTCAGACTTTCCAAAGATTTTTATAAAATCCATTTTGATGTTTAATCTTTAATACAAATGGTCCTCAACTTATGATGGTATGACTTATAATTTTTCAACTTTATTACTTTGTGAAAGTGATACACATTCAGTAGAAACTGTACTTCAAATTTTAAGTCTTGATCTCCGCCCAGGATACCAATATACAGTAAGATACTTTCTGGCTCTGCTGGGCAGCTGCTGGAGCCATGCAATCACTAAGGCAGGCAATATTTACTCTGCAGTATACTGTGTTGCCAGAGGATTTTGTCCAACTGTAGGCTAATGTAAGTGTTCTGCACACATTTAAAGTAGGGTAGGCTGAGCTATGATGTTCAATAGGGTAGGCGTGTTAAATGCATTTTCATCTTATGATATTTTTGATATTTTTTTTTTTTGAGACAGAGCCTCAAGCTCTCACCCTGGGTAGAGTGCCGTGGCATCACAGATCACAGCAACTTCCAATTCCTGGGCTCAAGTGAGTCTCTTGCCTTGGCCTCCCAAGTAGCTGGGAGTACAGGGGCCCGCCACAATGCCCAGCCATTTTTTTGGTTGCCACCACCATTGTTGTTTGGCAGGCCGGGTTGGATTCGAACCCGCCAGCTCAGGTGTACGTGGCTGGCGCCTTAGCCCATTGAGTCACAGGTGCCAAGCCGATATTTTTGATTTTTAATGGGTTGTTGAGAAGTAACTTCATCATAAGTTGAGTATCTGTATTTGATTTTACTTTTATTCCCTTATTTTTCTCTCTGGCCTTCTTTTACTCATTTAAATAGTATTATTGTTCCCTTGGTAATATATTTTTTCACAAATAACACATCTTGGCAAGTAAGTTAAAATCTGGATCTTTTGAACAAAAGTTATAATTGTCTGTGCCTTTAATGTGCTTATACTGCTTTAAACAGTGAAGTCAGGGTAGGGATTCTTGTTTAAGATAAATGAATTTCAATGAGAGATCCAAGATGCTGTTCCAGAAAAACCTGGTGAAACAGCTTCTTTCATGATCCTTTTGATATGTTACTTTTGAATTCTGATTTTTATAGTTCACAAAGTGATTTCAGTATTTCATTTGGGAACACCATCACAGCTAGCAGAGAAAAAAGTTGTTGAGAATCTTCTCAAATGAAAGAAGAGGTATTAAAATGCCTCCAGCAGAATAAAACCTTGAGATGGGAGTAAAACCTCAGCCTTCTGGGCATTAGTGGATGGTTGAGATTAACTCTTTTA
The DNA here is from genome assembly GCA_963574655.1 of Perodicticus potto. Taxonomy (NCBI): domain Eukaryota; kingdom Metazoa; phylum Chordata; class Mammalia; order Primates; family Lorisidae; genus Perodicticus; species Perodicticus potto. The sequence goes on from CAUYRH010053017.1 coordinate 35,652, forward strand.
TTACTGGACTTAATTAAAGTTTAAATATTTTCTTGATAAATCATCCTAAAATTATGCTACACACTTCTCTGCTTTATGAAGAATATGCCTGCCTAAGGATACCTTTTACTATATTCACCTCTAGAAAAACTGTTTCTAGAAGCTGTGATTTTTATGATAGCTTTAGTAAATCTTTAAGGATTAGAAAGGCCTTAATCAAATCTTGCTTTTTATGACCAATTCTCCTATTATATTTCTCTTTTAGCTTATTAGTTCTGAAAGGCATAGCAGTAGAGCAGAGAAAACAAGTGTGCAAGCCCTCAGAGTCAAATTGGCTGGGTTAAAACTCATTGTTTTATCATTTACTAACAATGTGATTTTGCCCGTGAAATGTTGGCCCTGCTACTCAATTTCTCTGTCTCAGTTATCTTACCAGTAAATTGAGGATTACCGTGTATTTAATGCAGAATATGATTTATTTACTAAATATTTATTAAACACGTATTATGAGCTACTTAATGATGGGTACTGGGAAAATAGAAGTTAAAAAGAGGTAAAACCCTTGCACTCAGGAAGTTCAGATTTCACAGGATAATAGTTAACCAACACTTATTTAACACATGCAGAGTGTCAAGCATTGTTCTCTATTGCACACCCACACATATATCTCAGATTTATCTATATTATATATGTGTATGTGTATCATTAGTTATGACTTTATGGAATGTATACAATTGATATTTCTATTACTTTAGGCATAGAATCTTTCAGTAACTTACTCAAGATCCCACAGAATTAAAACAACAAATATATAGTGCTCAGAGAATTGCCTGTCATAAGGAAACCACTAGACAAATAGTTTTTGCTTATTGTTGATATATATGTGTATATATATTTTTTTCTCTTCAAAAAATGTAGTAGAATTCAAATAATACAGATTGATGTTAAGTGAAAAAATGAGTCTTCTCTACTGTTGAGTGTTTGGCTTATAGCTTATTTGACATAATATCAGATAAATATTATTGTGGGGAAGAAATTCTCATGACCTTGACAAGAGTACCTTTCCCATTGTGGGAGATAGCTAGTGAGAGAAAGCAGGCTAGAAACTAAACTACATGATCATAGCAACCTCCTCCTTACATTCCTGTAAATTCTTAGGACCCTGACAAGAGTATAGCCATCTTGAGAGGACAGCTAGTGCTAGAAAGCAGGTAAGAGACCAAATGACAGTTTTCTCCTCACACTCCTAGAATGCTTCAAGGCCTGTGTTCCTGGGAAATATTAGGACAAGCAATCTGCTCTCCTGGTCCTGGCTGACACTAGAGATTAGGACCTGGTGCAAAATTAATGCTTTGGTGGAAAGGAGTAATTCTAAGATCTATCCCTGACATAGCATCATTCACTTTGCAAATAAGGTCACTTCCCTCATCTCTCATAACCCCCACCTGAATTCCAACTACACCAGTAAGTTCTCTTAAAACTGTGAGCTGGGAGCTAACTCCTAGTCATACTCCTCTCTACCTTTCTATCTTCTAATAAAGCCTTTTTAATTCCTTGACTGGCCTCCTCTCCTTCTTATGGACCCTTCCCCTTGACTCTACCCCTTAACCTCTCAATTATAATATTTATAATATCCTCCCTACTGTTGAGATTTTGTATTATAATTTATTTGATGGACTTCTCTTCCTAGGATATATGTGATATTAAGTCCCAGAATGTAAATAAGCCAAAAATCCAGTTACACTAAGTATTTATTCAGGAAACATTAAGTGATTTCAAATTATCAAAGAAAATCACCAGTAGGAAAGAAACATCTTGCAAGAGGGCTAGTATAAGGAATGTATAAGCAATTTCATAATTTGCATTTTTTCATTCACCTTCTTAAAAAGACCTTACTATGTAATATCTTTTTGCCCTGTGGTGCAGAAAAGAAAGCTCTACTTTTGCCTAATTGGATTGACTGTCAACCATTGTGAACTTTAAATATAAGAAGTTATTTTGTGTAACAACATACTTCAGGGCATATGTTCATTTTTATGGATGAGGAGTCACACTTGTAACTCTCATATGGAACCAAGAGAAGAATTATACTCTGCATCTTTTTACACATTTTATACCAAAATTGCCTAAGAACCTAGCTCGTCTTTATTTCCTTTTTTTTAAATTTTGATTCAGCTCAACTAAAAGGAAATAAATCTCATTTTATAAACTTGTGTTTTGCTACTGTAATTGCCAAGAAAATATACTTGATAATGTCATTAACTAATGAAATTTACTCCCAGCATTTCAAACACTAATAGTATATCTTTGTTTTTAAAATAAGTGCTTATTGAAGAGCCAAAGCCAAATGAAAATGTGGTCCTTCTGGGTGAGATAATACTTAATAGGTATCATATGGCCCCAAATATAATTGTGTACAAATATGGACTCTTATATTCTAGATGTTAAAGAGAGGATCTAGAAAATACAGTGTGTGCACAGTAGGAGGTATACAAAGCAATCAGGCAGAGAGAAAAATTAGAGAACTATTACTTCCTATTAGTATTTTTTTTAGTTTAAAATTTGGAAGACATAGGTTTTACTAATATTTAATATGTTAATAAAATTTAGAAAGTGCTAAAAACAATTCCTGTGAATAAATTTGCATTGAAGATAAGGAGAAGTAAAGATAAAATGGAGAAAACAATACCTCTCTTATTCTGATGCCCTCTTCATAGTCACATTAAGAGGTAGAACAATTACCCAATCATTTCTGTCATAAACCTCCTTTAAAAAAATGAAACTACGAGGAAGATTATTTGAAGTGTGGATCCATATTCACATTAATGATGAATTTTATCCTAGAAGCATCTCATGCCATGATATGTACATATATATGCATACACAAATATATACACAGATATACATAGAGAGAAAGTCTAATTTGTATATGATATGCATACATACACACATGCATCAGGAGTCCTTTTCCACATTTTCTTTTAATTGCACAAACAAAAAAGTTTCAAAAGCACCTGTCCTGTGAAGACAATAACCACTTTTTATCTTTACTGAATTAATCAAAAGGAAAGTATCATACCTACCAGAGATGAAAAACACATTTTCTTTGAACCAAAGTTAGTTCATAGAAATGTTTTATGCAGAATACCAGTGTTATTTTCTTCATTATTTTTATTTTGTTGCTTACTTTTAAAACTTATCAGTTTTCACATTTAAAAAGTATAGTTTTTTTTTCTCTTGCAAATCTCTGTCAATATTATGCATGTTTTTAATGCATGGGAACTATATGCCCTCTTAGTCAGAGACTATTCTTTTAGATTCCCTGTAGTGTCTACTATTCCCTGTAGTATTGTATCCAACTTTCTCTACTCATTGATGCTGCTATTTGCATTGGAGTCTACAAACTCCCTTATCCAAAATGTTTGAGACCAGAAGTGTTTCAGATTTGGGGTTTATCAGATTTTTGAAAATTTGCATATACATATGGAGTTATCTTGGGATACAACTCAAGTCAAAATATGCAATTAATTTACATTTCATATACATTTTATTACTATAGCCTGGGGGTAATTTTATATAATATTTTTAACAATTTTGTGTATACAATAAAGCTTTGGCTGTGACCCATCACATGAGGCCTGGTTTGGGATTTTGCCACTTGTGGCATCATGTCAGCACTCAAAAAGTTTTGGATTTTGGAGCATTTGAATTTTAGTTTTCAGATTAGGAATGCTTAAATTGTGCTTACATTACCATGTGGAAAGCTTCCTGAAGACCAGGAACAGAGTTCTACTGTGATAAGCTGGTAAGATTTAGGGGTCAACTTGTTGTAACAGTAAACCCTACTAGTGTGACTAATAAATACTAATATTCATAAAATATACCATGTCCTCATGAATTTAGATAGTATTGACATGTTTACAGATAAATGTCATGAGAAAACAATTGAACTGAAATTATAGGGGCAGATAAGTCTTGTCAACAGTGAAAACCAAACTAGAGAAGGAAAAATTGTTTAATGTCAAATCAGTTACATTTTGTTATTTTTAGAAATAAAGTGAAATAATGCCAATGGGGTGCATATAAATACAATTTACAGAGTGACAGACTAAATTATGGTCCTGTTTCTCTGTCACATTATAGGCAATTATTTTTTAAACATAAAATAAAAGAAGCTTATGGCCAAGTGTTAAATTTTGAAAATCATAACAAATTCTATAATTGAGGAGAAGGGAAGATGGCTGACTAGAGGCAGCTTTTGCTAGAGGCTCCTGTCCTAAGGGAGAGATACTGGACAGCAGTGGACTCAGTAAAGCTGAAGTTGGGGAGCTGAGGTTAGAAAGAAGATAGTCAAGTGCACATCATTAGGCTGAGGCAAGCTGTGACTCCAAGAAAGCGGATCCAAGAAAAAAAATTCCGGGTACAAAGCTCATCACCAAGAGGATGAGAGACCCCTCTCTCAAGTGGGAGGCTCACTGTGGGCCCTCTGCCAGTGAGCAGAGACCAAAAGACCTCTTATTTTATCCCAGGGGAGAGAACTGCTAAACACTGGACCTCCTTCTCCAGAGAGGTAAAATTGAACAAATATTTTCCACTGCAATTCTGAACACCCAGTCCATACTTCCCTCTTCACCTGGCTGTCTGAAGGCCTGTGCCCTGCAGTGCCCAGAGTATTTGGCAATTCCATGAGAGCCCTAGGCATTTTTGTGGGCCATTGGACAGCAGCAGGGAAACAGTGACTTATGTGGAAGCAGGGGGCTGTGGGAGAGAGGGATACCTGGTGATGGTGTGTGGCAGGTGGGGGCACTGACACTCCCATTATGACTCAGCAGGAGAACTTTTCTGAATTCCTTACTCACCAGAGCAGACCAGGTTCCAACATCTCTGGTTTGCTGGTGATGGTGCCGGCAGGAGTAGAGACACAGATGCCCCTGTTCTGACTTTGGTGGATGCACTTTCCTGATTCCCCTATTCACTGGAGGATAGCAGGCTTCAGCCCCTTGGGTTTGCAGGATGGAACTGCCTGTGGATTCCTACTATCAGGGCACTTGAGACCCTTTGAACTCTTCCTCATGATCAGGGATTGTACTGCCCAGGACAATCTAATTAGAACTCTTGACCTGGGCTGTCCACCCAGGGACCCTAGGAGGTTGAGTGCTGATTGTTTTGTAGTGGGAAGGGGCTGATTGTCCTCCTCAAGCTATTGCTGATGGGGGGCTGGGTGCCATAGTTGGTTATATCTCTCCCCACCTGAGATTTAAGCCTAATACTACAACTTGTTAGGATTGGGTAGAGGTTAGCTGACTTTAAGACAGAGACAGCTTGCGCTATCTCATCAAGCAAGTCCTCAAATTCTCTGTCTGCAGCTCTGAAAAGGATCTTTGTAAGGCTATAGGGGAAAAGTCATAATCACAAGCTCCAGCTCATTGGTAAACTCCACTGGTTAACTCCACTTCCTGGGGCCCCCAATCCAATCTTACCCTACCAGTTTTAATTGCCAAATTGCAGAAAATACTCATGAGTCAGAATGAGCAGAAGAACTCTGGCACCATGAATAATCAAAGTAGATCCACTCCACCAAGGAATGGCAAAGGAGAAACAACAGAAGATACCATTCATTGACAAATGGCTGAATTGTCAGAAACAGAATTCAGAATATGAATGGTAAATAAGATGAATAGAATGGAGGAAAAGATGGAAATAGAAATCCAAAGAGTAGTTCAAAAGTTGTCTCAAGAAGTTAATGAATTCACAGACAAAGTCACCAAGGATATTGACATCATGAGAAAAGATGTAGCAGAGCTTGAGGAAGTGAAAAAGTTATTTGAGGAGCTTCAAAGTACAGTAAAGTCCCTGAGTAATAGAGTTGAACAGGCAGAAGAAAATATCTCAGAAATTGAAGACAAAGCTTTTGAATGATCCAAAACATTCAATGAGGCAGAAAAATGGAAGCAAGAACAGAACATTTCCTAAAAGAGTTGTGGAATCTTTCCAAAATATCAAACATCTGAATTATAGGGATTTCTGAAGGAGAAGAGGATGATCCTAACGGCATAGATACACTACTCCAAGGTATTATGGAGAATAATTTCCCAAGCATTGCAAGAGATACAGAAATTGAGATAGAAAATAATTTGAGAACCCCAATATGACTCAATCCAAATAAAGCATCTCCTAGATACATTGTAATTAACTTTGTGAAAGTTAATATAGAGAAGAAAATCCTACAAGCACCCAGATATGAGAAAAGCATTACATACAAAGGGAAAAATATTAAGATGACTGCAGATCTTTCAACTGAAACTTTTTAAGCCAGAGAGGAAGGTCATTGACCTTCAACTTTCTAAAACAAAACAACTTTCAGCCCAGAATCCTGTGTCCAACTAAACTGAGTTTGATTTGTTGTGATGGAGAAAATCAAATACTTTACTGATATCTACATGTTGAGGAAATTTGCCATAACTAAACCACCTCTTCAGGAAATACTCAGACCTGTTCCATAAAGACCAGCACAATGGTTTACTACAAAAGTAAACTCACCCAGAAGTTATTGAACCAAACCTAACTTCCACAGTGATGAAAGGATTAAAAGTATGCACTGGACCTTTAAAAAACATGATGGTCAAAACACTATCATACCTATCAATTCTTTTAATTAATGTGAATGACTTAAATTGTCCTCTAAAGAGGCACAGGTTGTCTGACTGAATACAGAAACTCGAGCCAGGTATCTGTTGCCTATAAGAGACTCATCTTACTTCAAAAGATATAAAAGGACTCAGAGTGAAGGGATAGACATGTATAATACATACAGATGAAAATCAGAAAAAGTAGGGGTTGTGATCTTATTTGCGGACACAACAGGCTATAAACCAACAAAGATAAGGAAAGACAAGGATGGACCTTACCTATTTGACAAGGGAAATATTAAACATGAAGAGATTTCAATAATTAACATTTCTGCAGCCTTCCTGAATTTTCCTCAATTTATAAAACAAACCCTAATGAACACGAACAATTTGATATCTTCCTGTGCCATAATAGTTGGAGATTTTAATACTCCTTGGCAGATTTTGATAGATATTCCAAGAAGAAACTAAACAAATAAATAATGAACTTAAACTTAACCCTAGAACAAATGGACTCAACAGATATCTGTAGAATATTTCATCCTAATAAGACTAAATACATATTCTTCTTATCAGACCATGAATCATCCTCCCAAATTGATCATATCTTAGAACATAAGTCTAATATCAACAAATTTAGAAGAATAGAAATTATTTCTTATATCTTCTTGGACCACTACAGAATAAAAATTGAACACAACAGCAAGTTGAGTTTTCTATCTTCATAGATAGAAAGTGGAGATTTCTATCTTTATTCTCAAACAGAATAATGGAAACTAAATAACCTTAGGCTAAGTGATAGCTAGGTCAAAGATGATATTAAGAAGGAAATCATCTGATTTTTAGAACAAAATGACAATGAAGACACAAACTACAAAAACCTGTGAGATACTGCAAAAGAAGTCCTAACAGGGAAATTTATAGCATTGGAAGCCTTTGTTAAGAAAACAGAAAGAAAGCAAGTCAACAAGTTAGTGGGTCATCTCAGGTAACTGGAAAAGGAAGAACAATCCAACCACAAACCCAGCAGCAGAAAAAAAATAGCAAAAATTAGAGCAGAATTAAATTAAATTGAAAACAAAAGAATCATTTGGAAGATCAACAAAATAAAAACTTAGTTCTTTGAAAAGATTAATAAATTGATAAGTCTTTGTCTAGCTGAACCAGAAACAGAAAAGTAAAATCTCTAATAATGTCAATCAGAAATGATAAAGGGAAATAACAACAGATATCAAATTTTAAAAATTCTCAATGAATACAGTAAAACATTCTATTCTCTATTCAGAAATATGATAATCTGGAGGAAATGGACAAATACCTGGAAGCACGTCACCTTCCTAGACTCAACCAGAAAGAATTAGAAATTTTGGATAGACCTATATCAAGCACTATATAGCATCAACAATACAAAATCTTTCAAAAAAGAAAAGTCCGGGACCAGATGGTTTCCCAACAGAATTCTATCAAACATTCAAAGAGGAACTAGTACCTATATTACATAACCTTTCCAAAACATAGAAAAGGAAGGAATTCTCCCCAACACATTCTATGAAACAAACATCACTTTGATCCCCAAACCAGGAAAGCACCCAACAAAAAAGAAAACTATAAACAAATATCATTAATGAATATTTATACAAAAATATTCAATATGATCCTAGAAAACAGAATTCAGTGACATGTGAGAAATTATACACCACAATCAAGTTGGTTTTATCCTAGGGTTACAAGGTTGGTTCAACATATGTTAAGTCTATACATATAATACACCACATAAGTAAAATAAAAAACAGAGACCATATGATTCTATCAATTGATGAAGAAAAGGCTTTTGATAATATCCAGAATCCTTTCATGATTAGAATACTTATGAAAACAGGCTTAGCAGGGGAAATTTCTTAAACTGATAGAGGCCATCTACAGCAAACCCATAGCCAATATCTTATTGAATGGAGTAAAATGGAAAACATTTCCACTCAGATCTGGAATTAGACAAGAATGCCCATTGTCACCATTGTTATTCATCATAGTACTGGAAGTCCTAGACATTGCAATCAGTCAAGAGAAGGCAATCAAGCATATTAAAATGGGGTTAGAGGTGGTCAAACTCTCACTCCTCACTAATGATATGATCTTATACCTGGAAAACATGAGGGACTAAACTACAAAACTCTTAGAAGTGTTCAAAGAATATAGCAGTGTCTTGGGATACAGAATCAATACTTACAAATCAGTAGATTTCATATATACTAAGAGTCAAGCTGGAAATATAGTTAAAGATTCTATTCCTTTTATAGTAGTGCTATAGAAGATGAAATACCTAGGAATTTATCAAACAAAGGACATGAAAGATCTCTATAAAGATAATTATGAAACCCTGAGAAAAGAAATAGCAGAAGATGTCAACAAATGGAAAAAACATACCATGCTCATGGCTGGGAAGAATCAACATTGGTAAAATGTTCATACTACCCAAAGCACTCTACAGATTTAATGCCATCTCTATCAAAACACCAATGTCATAGTTTAAAGAACTTGAAAAAATGGTACTTCATTTTATGTGGAATCAGAAAAAACCTTGAGTAGGCAATACATTACTTAGAAATAAAGTAAAATCTGGAGGCATCATGTTATCAGACTTCAGGTTATACTACAAATCTATAGTGATCAAACCAGCATGGTAAAGGCACAAAAACAGAGATGTAGATATGTGGACTAGAATAGAGAATCTAGAAATGAACCTAACCACATATCATCATTTGATCTTTGATAAGCCTAACAACAACATGCATTAAGGAAAAGAATCCTTATTTAACAAATGGTGCTGGAAGAACTGGCTAGTGACCTGTAGAAGACTGAAACCAGACCCAGATCTTTCACCACTAACACAAATTGTTTCTCCCTGTATAAAAGCTTTAAATTTAAGACATATATCTGTAAAAATACGATAAGAGAGGGGGCGGCGCCTGTGGCTCACAGGAGTAGGGCACCAGCCCCATATGCCAGAGGTGGTGGGTTCAAACCCAGCCCCAGACAAAAACTGCCAAAAAAAAAAAAAATACTAGAAGAGATTGCAGGGAAAACACTCAAAGATGTTGGCCTGGGAAAATATTTTATGAGGAGCATGCCCCTGGCAATTAAAGTAACACCAATATTTTATTACTGAGATTTCATCAAGCTAAAAAGCTTCTGCACAGCTAAGGGCACTACAAGTAAAGCAAACAGACAGGCTACAAAATGGGAGAAGATTTTTGCAGGTTATGATTCTGACAAAGGTCTGATTAGTAGAATCTACAGGGAATTCATAGTAATCAATAAGAAAAGAACAAACAACCCCATTTCTTTGTCAACAAGAGACTTGAACAGAAATTTCTCTGAAGATAACAGGCAAATGACCAAAAAACAAATAAAAAAATGCTAATCATCTTTAATCACCAGAGAAATGCAAATCAAAATCATTTTGATATTACATAATTCCAGTAAGGTTAGCCCACATCACAAAATCCCAAAACTGCAGATGTTGGTGTGGATTTGGAGAGAAAGGAATACTTCTTCACTGCTGGTGGGATTGCAGACTAATACCTTCCTTTAGGGAAGAAGTATGGAGAATTCTTAAAGAATTAAAAGTTGAGCTCCATTTTGATCCCATAATTCCATTTCTAGGTATCTACCCAAATAAACAAAAATCATTTTACAACAAAGACATTTGCACTGGAATGTTTATTGCAGCCCAATTCATAATTGCCAAGTTGTGGACGCAGCCCAAATGCCCATCAACCCATGAGTGGATTATCAAATTGTGGTATATGTATACCATGGAATACTATTCAGCCACAAAAGATGGAGAGTTTACATCTGTTATTTACCTGGATGGAGTTGTAACATATTCTTCTTATAATTACCTACACATACATACAAAATAAAATGCAAATATAGTCCAGTAAGAAGAAAGGGAAAGGAGGGAGAGAAGAGGGGAAGGTGAAGGGCGAGTGGAGGGAGGACAAAGGGCATTTGATGGGATCTTGCCTAATGTGCACAATATAAGGGTACATTTTAAAACAACTAAGAGTAAATTATAAATGTCTTACCACAAAAATTGAGGTGATGGTTGCATTAATCAGTTTGATTGTATATCAAATCATCATATTGTGCCTCATAAATGTATACAGTTATGATTTTAAAAAATTGAATTAAAAACTTCTATAATTGAGATATCAAAATCATTTCACCTCTTTCTATTCTCAGGTTTTAACGCTATTTTTATTTTCAGAATCCATGTGTGCTACACCATAACAAGCATGAAAGAGAAAGATCACAATCATTCTTTCTTACTAGAGATTTTTCACTTAAAAAATTTTTCAGATTAATATAAGGATATATACAATTAGGCTACCTAGTTTGCTTTTGTAACGTCCACATTGTAATTGTGTCATTCACCTAGGAAGTGTGCCATATCCCCCTGATGTGTACCCATTGGGTGGGAATTTACTCAATCCCTTCTCTCCCTCTCCTTTACTTGAATTTAGTTGAGTTTTTCTCTCATGGAGCATGTGGTTGTTAATCTACTAGCTCCAATTTATTACTGAGTACATGTGTTTCTTCGTTTTCCATTCTTGTGATACATGTACTTCGCTTAGGAGAATGTTCTCCATTCTGCCCAGATTGTTACAAAAGATATGCAATCTTTATCTTTTTATGGCTTAATAGCATTCTGTGGTATACATATACCACAATTTATTAATCCATTCATATGTTGAAGCATATTTGGGTTATTTTTACATCTTTGGAATTGTGAATTGTGCTGCTATAAACATTCGAGTGAAAATGTCCTTATGGTAAAAAGTCTTATTTTCTTTTGGGTAGATACCTAGTAATGTGATTTCAGGATCAAATGGAAGGTCTAATTTTAGTTCTTTGAAGATTCTCCATACTTCTTTCCATAGAGACTCTATTAGTTTGTAGTCCCATCAACAGTGCATGAATGTTCCCTTCTCTCCAGACCTACCCAGCATTTCTTTCTGTGGGACCTTGTGATGTGGACTCTTCTCACTGGGGATCGGTGATATCTCAAAGTCATTATGATTTGCATTTCTCTGATGATTAGGGATGATGAGCATTTTTTGCAATGTGTTTGTTGGCTATTCTGTCTTCATGAGAAAAGTTTCTATTCATATCTCTTGCTCAGTTTTCCTTTCCTTTTCTTTCTTTCTTTTTAATTTAAGACAGAGTCTCACTATGCTAGGATGGAGGGTCTAGGATAGAATGCCATGGCATCAGTATAGTTCACAGCAACATTAAACTCCTGAGTCCAAGTGATCTTCCTGCCTCAGCCTCTCCAGTACCCAGGACTATAGGCAGCTGCTGCAATGCCCAGTTAACTTTTCTATTTTTGGTAGAGATGGGGTCTCACTCTTACTCAGACTGGCCTCAAACTCCTGGGCTCAAGCAATCCTCCTGCCTTGGCCTTTTAGTGTACTAGGATTCAGGTGTGAGCCACCAAAACCAGCCTCTTATCCAGTTTTTAATAGGATTGTTTGCTCTTTAATCAATAAGACTTTTACTTTAACCAATCAAATGTTTTCTTTGCCTTGCTTCCTTAAATTTTTTATAATAAAACGTTTTTTCTCATACTCCCCTCAGTGGAACCCAGCCACTTGTGTGGTCTGGAACTGTTGGATTCATGAATCTTAGCTCAAATAAATTCTTTAATCTTTTAATGTGCCCAAGTTTATCTTAAAAAAACCCTATCTATCTCTGTCTATATATGTATTTATATATCTAAAGAAAACAAAATTTATTTAACATTCATCACAGTAATATGTCTAGGTTCTTTAAAGCAGAATGTATTTGTATACATTTTAGTAAGTAGATGATCAAAAATGACACTTTTAAAAACAGGCTATATTTGTATTAAAATAAAATTAGATTTATGAACACACACAAAGTGGTGCCACAAAGTCATTTATATTAAAAGAAACATCACATTGTCCAAGAATAGCAGTCATTTCAAGCCAAACTTTGTAGATTTGTTTTGGTCGCTAATTAAATATTATTTCTATAATGCCATGAAATAAAGATAAATAAATGAGGGTGTTTTAGTAATGTATTTTTTCCCAAAGAGCAGCTTTACAAAGTTCTTGTCACAATGTAGGCAGAAAGATAAGAACTTATATCAGCTAACTGAACAGAAGGAAGGGAGCAGTAAGCACAGTGGTTTGGGCTGGACTCTGGAGTTATACTGTCTGGACTCTGGAGTTATACTGCCTGGATTCGGCTCTGCTGTTTTCTAGCTGTGGAACTCTGAGCAAGCTAACTTACATCTCTGTGATTCAGTTTCCTCATCTGTACTCTGTAGTACCCCTTAAGGTCTATTGTAAGGTAAAATGGGTTTGTTAATATTTCTACTATTACTACAACTACTACCACTACCACCTTCACCATTATTACTCTGCTACTGCTACAAGATAACGAAGAAAAATTTGAATTTTATAGAAATTATTGAAGGCAGAAATCATCACATGGGTGCCATATTTGTAAGTAATAGAGCTCAAAGCCTAATGTAATCAAAGACTCAGGAGTACAGAAGTTATAGCACTGAGTCATGCTCAAGGCTCTTGTTTGGATGCTCTAGTTTATATTGTCAGACTTTTCTAAATCCAACGATATTCCCACTGGAGGTTAAGCGGTTAACTATGATCAGAGAAAAATAGAAGTATTGAAGTTACAAGGTGGTCTGCATCCAATTCTTAACAAGTGAGATCGTGTACCACAATAACTTAGTTTTCTCGCGTTTAAGATTACGGTATTTTAGAGGACTCTAAGGTCTGAGTTTTAGTATTCAGATTTCTTAGGAAGAGCATGATTTTCATTTTATGAATGTTAGAATTAGAACTCAAACCAAGCACAGAAAAGAAGCAATGCCATAAATGTATTGACACAATATTAAACTTTATTCAACTTAATTTGAGGATGTCTTAATACCCAAATAAAAACAAAGTTAACAAAATTACAAATATCTGATAGTCGTGAGATGATACAGAGTTCTTGAGTTTGGATTTGTTCCTCAGAGTGCATAGTGTTTCAAAATTGGGACTCTAGATCCAGAAGATTGCCTTGACTTGAAAAGAAAAATGGAGCACTCTTTCTGCTGCATTCAGTAAATAGCTTTAAAAGATAAAAACAAAATGTCATTTATGGAGATTTCTACCTTTATGAGCCTAATCTTCTAGGGTATGAGAAAACAAAGAAAGTTTTAGAAACACCTCACCACTAATAAGGGATACACATGTTTGTGAAAATTAGCTTGGCATATTCCCAGGGAAATGAGGATTGACAGAGATAAGTTTCAGGTCTCATGAAATTGAGGGAGACTTCATTTAGTCATATCAGTCTAACTCAAACTGCAACAATTGAGAAATGATTAAGTGGAAAAAATACCTTTGAGGGGATTCTATTATTGTTTATAAATAATTTTTAACTCTCTTTCTATTGACATGAGACTAGACTGTGTGTTTTTCCTTTGGTCAATGAAATGTAAGTAATGTGATGTGTGCCACTTCAGAGCATAAGATTTACAAGCTCTTACATGGTTCTGCTGTTGACTTTTTTCCTCTGCCATGAAAATAACATGACCCCAGTGGATATTGCTCCTACAGTTGGACCTTAAATGGAAAATGACAAGTAATGGAAAGAAACATAAGCAAGATATAAAGTTTTTGCTGATAGTCATTGAGATTTTGGCATATCCCATGTTATGTTATATAACATAAGCTAATAAAGACTGCTTAATGCACTTCCTATTTCTCCAGCACAGGTACTTCTACCTTGCTACATTTGGAAGCGTTGTTCTTGGTAAAACAAGTCTTTGAATGGGCAATGTCTTTGTTAATATGAATTCACTAAATTTTGTCTGAAATATCAATGCATTCTCTTAATAAAAACGAGTTACCTACTACAATTAGAAATGATGCATTTTTTCCCCATAGGTAAAAGGTTAGTTATAAATAGAAATAATAGTTTGTTTGGCATAGAATAGTCTTAAGAATAGAAAAGTAATTTTATTTCTTTCTGAGGAAAAAAATAAAAGCTTCATTTAAAGTTAAAATATGTAGACACTCTGGTTTCTCTTCAGATTACCTAAATCTCTCTCCTTTTAAAATATGTACACAGAACTAATTTTGCAAGTATTTCTATTTATGCTTGAAATGAATGGACATATGATTTTGTGTTTCATCTCCCATGACTGTTCCATTACTTTTCAAAGAGGCAGATTGGCATTTCACATGACCTTTGAACACACAGAGGAAATATTTTCAGTATGTTGAATGACAGCTGTAAATGTAATGGCTTACCAAAAGCAATCCAATTTTCTTTCTTTTGAAGTACTAATACTATGAATAATCACAATGTCTACAATTATGTTTGGCTAATATATGATTATAATTCTTCCCATATATCATCTTTGAGTCTGGAGCATTATTTCAGAGAGATAATTCTGAAGAATAATGAATTAATTCTAAAGAAGAAAAGTAACTAGAACTTTCAGGGAAAAAATAAGGTAAATTAAAAACTGGAAAGCATAAGTGGATGAAAATTCAGAAGTGTCTTTGAGATAATAATAATATACTTTCCTGGCACCCATTGATGGTGCCCATATATGTTATTTTGGAAGGGGTTAAAAAATAGCAGTGGGATGTTTTATATCAATGTTTGACCTTTTGGCCTTTTTAGTCTATTTTATGGAGGCATAGATATACCCTAAGGCTGTACTGGTTACAGTGGCAGTGGGATTCAGGCAATGCAACCTAAGTCTATGTGACATCAGTGACCATGGCATTGGCCACATCACTATTTTTCCAATCCCAGGCAGCAAAGTGCAAAGAAAGACATTATGTGCTCAGGGAAAGAAGGACGTTATCATAGGTCTTTGCCTTGGACTTCCTTATTAGGCCCAGCAAAATAAAATTCAGCACTGGGAAAAATCATACAACTCCTGGAAATAGGCCAGTAACCATGAGAAGAACTTCCAGACATGCCCCCAGTACCAAGGGGAACTCATAGCCCAGTTTCAGATAGAAGCTCATTGCCTGATACTACAGGAACACATGGCTGTAGTGAGACAGACTCAAGATCTTGTCCACATCACCACAAGTTGACTACTGTGGCTTTGGGCATTGAATAAACCTCAGTCATAGGCACTGAACTTCAGTCCTTGGGCATGACCCAGCTATGGCCTTCATGGTCATGGGCTACATATGTGACTCAAGGTTGTGTCAGCTTTGGTGGCCAAAGAATGCTAGCCATGGCAGGCCTGGGCTTAAGGACCCCCAGTGCTGCAACATACATCAATGAGCAGACATTGATGACCAGATACAAAAATGGAGATCAGTAAGGAACATATGACATCAACAAATAGATAAATGAAGTTTTTAGTGACTGACTCTAAAGATATGGAGATGGAAGAAATGCCTGACAAAGAACTCAAACTAGATGTTTAAACAAGCTCAATAAATGTAAAATTTAAAAAAACCAAGAAATTTAACAGAGAAATTTAATAGAAAGATTGAAATAATAATTTTTAAAAATCATGCAGAAATTCTGGTGCTAAAAAAATACAGTCAACAAAATAAAAAAATATGATAAAGAAGATTAATAATGATTTGATCAAATAGAAGAAAGAATTTATAACTCAAAGATTAGTTTATTAAAGATATAGATTCAGATAATAAAGAATAAAAAAAATGAAAGATTTATGGGATAGCACCAAAAGAGCAAATTTATGGGGTATTAATGTGCAAAAGTAGACAAATGGGTAAAAAATTAAAAAAAAAAAGACCCGACATATTAAACCTAAAAAAACAATAAATATTCAGGGAAAAGAGGGTCAAAAGTCTCCTATAATAGTCCAACTAAATAGCAATACCCCATGACAGAGTATAATCAAAATTTGAAATATTAAAGAAAAAGAGAAAATCCTGACAGCAGCAAAAGAAAAGAAAGAAAGAATGTATAAGGAACTTCCAGTATGCCTAACAGCCCTTATAGCAGAAACCATACAGACCAGGAGATAGTGGAATGATATATTCAAGGTGCTAAAGGAATAAGAACTGTCAACCAAGAAAACTATATTCAATAAGTTATTCTGAAATAAAAAAGACATAAAGACTTTTCCAGACAAATAAATGCTGAGGAAATTCATCTCCCCTAGACCCATCTTACAGGAAATGCTAAAGGGAGTTCTTCAAAATAAAAGAAAAGGATGCTAATCTATAATATGAAAACCTCTTCAAGTATATAGCCCACCAGTAAAAAGTAAATACACAGTCTAATTTTGAATACTCCAAAATGTGATGGTAGTGTAGCAAATCACTTATTAACTTTAGTGAATGTCAAAAGATAAAACTATTAAAACAATTTGTTAAGGAATACGCAAAATAAAAAGATGAAAATTGTGCCATCAAATAAATATTCAGAATGTGGAACTGTGGAGTTCAAGAGTAGAGCTTGCTCTCTCTCTCCCTCTTTCTCTGTCTCTGCAATCAAAGTTATCAGTATAAAATAACCTTTTGTAACTACAAGATGCTTTTTGTAAGCCTTATGGTAACCACAAAGCAAAGATCTATAAAAGCTACACTCAAAATTATAAAAAAAGGAATCAAAATATTCTACTAGAAAAAAATAATCACAAAGGAAGCCAGTTATGGAGGAAGAAAGGAAGAATGAATCTGTAAGACATCCAGAAAACAAATAACAAAATATCAATAGTAAGTTCTTACCTATCAATAGTTACTTTGAATGTAAATGGGTTAAATTTTCCAATTAAAAGACATAAAGTGGCTAATTGCATTAAAAACAAAACCCAGCTATGTGATAACTACAAAAGACTCACTTCACATGTAAACTGAAAGGGAAGGATTGAAAAATATTCTATGCTAATGAAAATCAAAAGAGACCAGGAGTGACTTGGTACCTGTAGCTCAGTGGCTAGGGTGCCACCACATATACCAGAGCTGGTGGGAGCAGCAATGACAATTACAACCAAAAAATAGATGGGTGTTGTGGTGGGCACCTGTAATCCCTGCTACTTGGCAGGCTAAGACAAGAGTTAAGCAATCACTTAAGCCCAAGAGTTTAAAGTTGCTGTGAGCTGTGACACCACAGCACTCTATCCAGGAAGACAGCTTGAGAATCAGTCTCAAAAAAAAAACAAAGAAAAAAAAAAAAAGGCAGCGCCTGTGGCTCATCAAGTAGGGTGCTGGCACCATATATCGAAGGTGGCAGGTTCAAACCCAGCCTCGGCCGAACTGCAAAACAGAAAAATAGCTGGGTGTTGTGGTGGTCGCCCATAGTCCCAGCTACTCAGGAGGCTGAGGCAAGAGAATCGCCTAAGCCCAGGAGTTGGAGGTTGCTGTGAGCTGTGTGACACCACAGCACTCTACCAAGGACGATAAAGTGAGACTCTGTCTCTACAAAAAAAAAAAAAAAAAAAAGAGCAGGAGTGACACTTAGATGAATAGATATTAAATTAAAACTGTCAAGGGAGACAAAGAATGTCATATAATAGAAAGAAGGTCAATATATCGATTATAAGTGCATCCAACATTGGCACACCTAAATAAATAAAGCAATTCTTAATAGATCTAAAGGAAAAGATAGACTGCAATACAATAATAGTGGTGGACTTCAACACCCCACTTTCAGCAATGGAAAGATCATCCAAGCAGAAATTAAGAAAAATATCCCATTCGATTTAAACTACATTCTAGACATGTGAACCTAACAGACACTACAGAACATTCTATCCAACATCTACAGAATACACATTTTTCAGACTGTGGTTGACTGCAGGTAACTGAAAAGCAAACCTATGGACAAAGGACAGACTACTGTATATCAAAATATCTCAGAAAATGTGGGATTTTTTTTCATGATTTATATAATCTAATCTATATATGTACTATAATAATAAATACTATATGTACTATTACCCTAAGGATGGATGTTCTTTTGTAATTTATAGCAGTACTGAAAATAATGATTTTCCTATCTTTTGAAATATCTTTGGGTGCTTGATATGTGCCTCTAGGAGTCAAACATTTGACATTTATATGTTTGGAACTGTCCTTGAATCTTGGGATACAAAATAACACAGGTATATACCCTGCTTTCAGGGAGTTCAGAAACTAGTAGAGGAGACTTATAAAATAAACATCTAAAATTCAGTTTGTACTGGAGAAATACCTTAGGACCAAAGCAGGAATTCTAAGAAAATAAATAATTAGAGGGGTTTTACTTTTGAATGTCTTTTGGGGTAATTACTATTTATAGGGGAAGTGATGCCGATTTTGGTGTGGGAGGATTTTGAAGTCTTTTCCAGATAAACCAAGAAGTAAGGCATAAATAGAAGAGTATATAAAAATACAGAAACATCTAATTATAAACATAGGTAGAATGTGAAAGTACATATAAAACATTTGAAGATACATTTTAAGATGAAGAATACCAGCAGAGGTCATTATATTGGGAAATACTAGCCTGGATTACAAAGGGTGTTTTGTGTTATAAGAAGGAGATGGAACTATTCTGAAGGCTTTTACTGTGAGCCAGTTAGCTTTTTCTGCATGACTGCAAGGGGAATACACCCTTCAGCTAACAAATGCACTGTGAGTTCATTGGATGGATGCTGGTAAAGTCTTTTATTGGCAAATTAGAGAACTTCAGCCAACTAAATTGATATAAAATGACCAACTTTCTCTTTTACTTTTAAAATATTAGGAAATCTGAAACAGATCTTCTCCCTATGAGCATATTTCATATTTTTATTGTCACCTTGGGGATGTTAATGCTTTTGGACTGCTGCCTGCAGCCTTGGCCTCACCACCTAAGTGGATATTTGGTGATAGCAATGTACCCTCATAAAGACAGACTGCTGATTATGTTTCCATTAAAGACCAGAGCCAACTCTATCTACTAATTTCTCTGCCAATAACAGTTTGATTTTTTACAGCGGCCAGTTTAAGGTGGAGAAAAACCACTTTTCTTGTCAGAATGTGAAGAGATGGCATAAGAAATTTAAGATTGTGACATTCATCCAAAAATATCCAAAATAGTGTTTTCAAAGAGCCTTTATATATCATAATTTAAAAAATAAAATGCCTTTTTTTGTGGTAAGTTATATTATTATCTGCCTTTTCAGATTCTTTTGTGCAGTGCAGGCCTAAAAATGAAAGAAGTGTATTTAGAATACATAATTTCAGTTTTTCATTCATCAAACATCTATAAAACTTTTATTACATTTCAAGCATTGTGTTAGGTGCCATAACTTACAAAATGAATGTGGCACAATGGCTATCCTCAAAAAGCTTGCAAGCTTATAATACAAGCATGCCTATATTGAGTGCTAAGTATTTTAATAATAAATGCAAACAAAATTCTTATAAAAGAAAGTCTTTAATAACACTGTTTAGCAAAAGCAACCATAGGTAAAGTTCTCAGATAAGATTGTTATTAGTAGTTGATTTAATAGTCTCTGTAATAACAATTGTTTCAATGCCATGATATTTTTTCTTTTTGATCATCCTTTGTTATGGATTTAATGTTTGTGACATGTCTAAATTCATATGTTGAATTCCTAACTCCCAATGTGTTGATATTTAGAAGTGACTTGCAGAAGGTAATTAGGGTTAGATGACGTTATATGGGCAGATGCTTATGATAGGATTAGTGCATTTATGAGAGGAGGTACCACAGAACTTTCCCTCACTTTTGCTTTCTCTATGTGCACATACCAAGGAAAGGTCATGTAAGCATACAGTAATAAGGTAACCATCAGCAATCCATGAAGAAAACTAAAACCTGACCATACTGGCATCCTAATCTTAGCTAGTCAGGCTATGGATCAGTGAGAAAATAAATATCCAGTTTCTAAGCCACCCAGTCTATAGTATTTTGTTATGGCAGCCCAAGCTGACAAATATATCTATCCTGTTGTATCTATGAAGCTTGGTACATTCTTTCTATTTTTCTTAATGTTCACTATAAACCTGCAAAGCATCTACTATGGTCTTTATAGGCAAGTAGACTGAGGTTAGGAGGCTGAAGTAATTTAATTGCAATGATGTAAGGGGCAAGTCGAGATTTAAACCTATGAGTTTGTTATCTCCACTACTAAATGACACCACTTCATTGAACATATCTATCTTAATTTATTTTCTATTGCTATAATATGTTACCACAGACTACATAATTTCTAATAAAAATAAATTTAATTTTTATTGTTCTAGAGACAGAGAAGTGTAAGGTAAAGGGGCTGCATCCTGTGAGGGCCTTCTTGCTATATTATAACATGGTGAAAGGCATCACAGGGCAAGAGCCAAATTGGCTTTTATAACAAGTCCACTCTCATGATAGATATCTAACACACTCTAGGGAAAATCCATTAATCCATTAATCCATGAATGAATTAATCCATTCATGAGAACAGTGCCTTCATGACCTAATTACCTCCTAAAAGCCTCAGCTCTCTTAATGCTGTTCCATTGGATGTTAAGTTTCTTTTTTTTTTTTTTTTTTTTTTATACCGAGCCACAAGCTGTCACCCGGGATAGAGTGCTGTTGCAACACACCACACAACAACCAACAAAACCTGGGCTCAAGCGAGTCTCCTGCCTCCGCCTCCCAAGTAGCTGGGACTACAGGCCCCCGCCACAACGCCCGGCCATTTTTTGGTTGCAGCCGTCATTGTTGTTTGGTGGGCCAGGGCTGGATTCGAACCCGCCAGCTCAGATGTACGTGGCTGGCACCTTAGCCCGTTGAGCCACAGGCGCCGAGCCGGATGTTAAGTTTCAACATAGACTTTAGAGGGAAAAGTGTTCAAATGAGAGCATAGATGCCCCTGTCTCCCCAAACTCATATTTTTCTCACATACAAATACATTCATTCCAATCCCATAGCCTCAAAGTCTTAACTCCTTCCAGCATCAACTTGAAGATCCAAAATCCAAAGACTCATTTTTGAGCCTATGAAATTAAAACAAATTATCTACTTCCAAGATACAGTGGCTGGATAGGGATAAGGTTTGCATTACCATTTCAAAAAGGAGAAATAGGCCAAAGGGAAAGAGTAACAGGTCCTACATAAGTCCAAACACAGCAGGGCAGACATTAAATCTTAAAGCTGGAGAATAGCCTCTTTTGATTCCAAGTCCAGAATCTTATGCCCATTGGGGTAGAGGGAAGACCCCCAAAGTATTGAGTAATCCCACCTTTATGACCTTGCTGGGCTATGTCTACCCATCAGCTCTTTTTGGTTGGAGTTGCTCACTGGTGGCTGCAGATTTCTCAGGTGGACAGTGCCTGCTGCTAGTGGTTCTACAGTCCTGAATCTTGAGGGTGGCTCCAGTTCCAATCCCACATTTCTGCCTGGCATTTCCCTATTGAGGGCTGTCAGTGGTGGCTCTGTCCCTGTGATAAGTCTCTGCCTGGGTCTCCAGGCTTCTCAGTACATCCTTTGAAATCCAGGTGGAGGCTGCTGTGGTACCACAGATTTTGCATTCTGCACACCTGCATCATTAGCACTACATGGACACCACCAAGGCTTACTTGCTTTGCCCTCTGGAATAGTAGTGCTAGACACATGTGGGCCTGCTTGAGCCATAGCGTGGCACCACAAAGTTTCTTATAGCTTATACATTTCACAGACTAAGCCACACCTATGGCTGCTTTAGCCTTCCTGCACCAGAATTAGGGAGCAGTCCTGAAGTATTTCTCAGTAGTGGGTCTGTGGAAGGTGCCCCTACCCTGTCCTGCAAAATTATTCTACCATCCTAGGCTTCTGGGCCTCTGCTGGTATGGGGCAACTTCACAGCTCTCTGATGTCTTTGGGGTTTCTTCTGTATCCCCACCCCCGAGGCCTTGGCCCTTCTCTATTAACACTCATCTTTTTAGCAGATAGTCATTTGGTGATATCTGAATAGGCTTTTTTGTTATATACATGGCCAGGTTGCAAATTTTCTAAATTGTTGCATTTTGCTTTTCCTTAATGGTAAATTCTATCATTAAATCATCCCTTTGTTCTTGAATCTCACTGTAAGCCACCAAAAGTAACTATACATTATCTTTCATGCTTTGCTGTTTAGAAATATCTTCCACCAGATATCCTACCTCATCACTCTCAAGTTTGGCCTTTTATAACAAGGATCACCTTTATTCCAGGTTCCAATACTTGTTCCTATTTCCATCCCAGCATTTGTCAGCATGACCTTTACTGTCTACTTTTCTATCATCATTCTGTTCATGACCACTTAAATAACCTCTAAGAAGTTCCAGAGGTTTCTTAGTCTTTTTGTCATCTTCTGAGCCTTCATTAGAATCACTTTTAATACTTTATGGCAATAGAGGTTTTTTCTAGCTTGCACTTCCAAATTTTTTCAGTCTCCACCCATTACCCAATTGCAAAGCCACTCCCACATTTTCAGATATTTATTATAGTAATAGCACAACTCTCAGTATCCACTTTCTATCTTAGTCTATTTTCTGCTGCTAAAAAACAATACCACAGACTGGGTCATTTGTAATAAATAGAAGTGTATTATTTAACTTCTGGACTTTGGGAGGTCCAGGGTCGAGGGTCTGCATCAGTTGAGGACTTTCTTGCTGTGTCATACATAACATGGTGACACAGTGAGAAAAAAAATTGGCTTTCATAACAAACCCATCTTGTGATAACTCACTCACTACTGGAAAAACCCATTAATCCAGGAATAGACAAATGTATTTATGAAGGCAGAGGCCTCATGACCCAATCACCTCTTAAAGGCCCCACATCTTAATACTATTACATTGGGGATTAGGTTTTAACATGAGTTTCAGAGGGGGGAAACATTTAAACCATAGAAATTTTATTATTCTTTGCTCTTATAATGGCAAAATATTATACTGAGCTGTTTGTATTCTAACTTTCCAAATCTTCACTTTTTTCATGCCATACATTAGTGATAATCACACAAAATAATTTTCCCCTTTTCCTGAACATTCAAAATGTTCATCAATTATCTATCATCTATACAGTGATTTTTTAGGAGGCATGAAATCAGGGAAATATTCCTGGGAGTCAAGTATCTTCACTTACTATTTAATTTTGCAGTGATAGCGAGAAGCAATATAACAGTTGTCTGATATAATATGATAGCACATTCATCATATGATTACTGAGATTCTTTGGCTCTGTTTATGTTTATTGTGGAGATTGTGTTAGGGAGAGTCAGTGGCAGGTGGGGCTGTCTAGTACATCATTTAGGAAGTCCTGTGGGAATTCTGCTGCTTTTTCTAGGTTTCCTTTTATTGTCAGTTCTAACCACCCAGCTTTTCAAATATGAAGCAAACATGAATTTGGTAGTGCTTTCTTTTTATATGTTTTGAACTTGTATATTTCCTTGTGTGGCTAAAATAATGCACATTTATTCCTAGGTCAGCATCTTTTTGAGATACATCTAGATGGATTTTATTACCACCTCATATTTCTCCTTTCATTTATAACAAAACTCCTTGTGAGAGTGGGCTATACTTACTGATGCTAATTTTTCTCCTCCGGAGAATTTTATACTAACCTAAATCATAATGGCCCAAACTACTCTTACAGAATATCTAATGCACTTCACATTTATGAATTTGGGACTCAGTTCTCATTCTTTTTGACCCACCTGTAGCATCTGGCATCTTTTTTCATTAATTAATTTTATTAAATCATAACATTGTACATTGATGCATTTATGGGGTTCAGAGTACTGCTTCAATATACAATGTGAAATGTTTACATTGAACTAAGAAACATGTCCATCATAATTATATTCATTTCTTAATAGTTTTGAAATGTACCATTGCATCATGCACATTAGGTGAGGTCCCCCCAGATATCTTCCCTCCTTCCATATGCCCTCTCCCCTCCCCTCTCCTCTTCCTTTCTACTTTCTGGACTATAGTTATGTTTTGAGCATCGGGCATCTTTGATCAGTCCTCTTTGTTGTAACACGTTCTTCACTTGGTTTTTAGGATATCACATTTATCTGTTTTAATCTTTCTGGCCATTGCCTCAAGTTTCCTTTGCTTATTTACCTTTATCCATTAAATTCCTAAATATTGAAGTGCCCCTAGGATCAGTCATTGGACCTCTTCTGTTTTTTCTATATCCCTTTGCCCTTGATGATTTCGCATAGTCATGTGCCTTTAAATATCTTCTGTTTTACCTACCTATTCCTTTACAACAAACTGCTCCAATATTTAGTGGTTTTAAATAATAATAATAATAGTTATCTAATATCTCTAAAAGTTTCTAAGCTGAATGGCTCTGGATTAGGGCCTTTTAAAAAGTTATAGTCAGTTTCTGCAGTCATCTGAAGGCCAGAGGATCCATCTTCAAGGTGGCTCACCAACACAGCTTACATGTGGGTACTGATAACATTCATAGACGTCAGTTAAACTTTATGCAAACTTCTCTAAATAAGAAGTTATATACCTTCATTTCTGCCATTGATCCCTGTTTCAACATGGAAATTCAAAGTTATCTATGATTCAATGTGGAAATGGACTACATAGAGAGGCTTAGATCACTGGGAGCTGTCTTTGAGACTGGCCTTTGTTCATAGACCTCCCACATGCAAAATACACTCACCCTTTTCCCAGTACCTTTCAAAATCTCCTCCCTTTATGTCTCAGATGGTGTCTAAAGGTCAAGCATCTCATCATCTGCTTTGGTCTAAATGTTTCTGTCCATACAAAATTTTCATGTTGAAATGTTCACCTTCAGGTTATGGTATTAGAAGGTGGGGCCTTTGAAAGGGGATCAAGTAGCAGGAACAGAGATCTCACAAGTGAGATGAGTGCCTTTTAAAAAGAGATCTGATCTATGTGTTTATGATTTAAAAAAAAGGCTTTTACCACTAATTAGACTATTAATTAAAATAAATAAATAAATAAATAAATAAATGAAACAGGTCCAAAGAAAGATTCCTTTCTCCTTCCATTATGTAAGCAATCAGTGAGACAGCACCATCCATGAACCAGAAAGCAAATCCTCACCAGAAGTAGAATCTGCCAGAGCCCTGATCTTGGACTTCTCAGTCTATAGAACTATGAGAAACAAATTTCTGTTGTTTATAAACTACCCAATTTATGGTATTTTGTTATAGTAGCTCAAACAGACAAAAAACATCACTTAATCTCATCCAGGTGTGACTGAGACTCTTCAGGTCCAGTTCACAGAGTACACCAGTTCAAGTGAAATTCCTATTGATCTGAAGACCTGTGAACTAAAGAGACAAGTGAGCTACTCCCAACACAGCCAAAATACGTTGGTCGGACAGATAGGATGACTGCCTTATACTGTCTACTTCAAAAAAGGGGTAAATGGGAAGCCCACATAACTGTAACTGCCTTCAAGCATTCTGAAGTTCAGCTGGACACATTTTCCACTCTCTTGATTAATAAACACCCTACTTCTCGGGGATTATTCATTTTAACACTTAACTCTACCATTTGAGAAGAGTTTCCAATCATCCTGTCTTTTTTATAATAAATGGTTGCTTTCAACTGAGTAGTTTTCAGTGTTTTTCCAGCCCATGATAATTCAAAGTCCTAAACCATATTTTATATTTTGAGTTATCTCTGCCCCTTATAATCCAATCTAGCAGTATTTCTACAAATACAATTCACTTAATAAACATTGTAAGTCTCTCTCTTCTGATTCTTATTGGGGGAGGATTTTACTCAATTAGAAATAAAAGGCCATATTGATCAATAACTCTCGGCGGAATAAACTCTTCTTTACCTCTGGCTTCCTGTCTGGTTGCCACCTAAGATTCCTACGAGTCCCATTGTTTCATGGAGAGAGTGGGTAAGGTTTGCCTCTAAGATCCATAGAGGGATTATTTTTTAATTATTATTTGATATTCTACTTAAAAATTTCTAAGTTCTTTGGGAAAGGCTTTACAGTTATATACTTTATTTAGGCAATGTTTTTGTGACAATGTTTTAGATTTTATCTTTTCTTGAAAACAATTTTCTTATTTTCTTGAAAACAAGTTTCTTATTTTTAGCATTGTTTGCCATCTAGAAAGGCAGAGGTGAGATAAAGTTTTAGTTTGAACATAGAAAACCTTATTTTAATTTATACATTTAACTATTAATCCATTAGCTTACTTTTTTCATTTTTATTTTACTACAGACGGCAAGAAGCTAGGTGATATCTTCCATACCACCTAGAAATATCTTTTGCTAAATTATCTTGTTTATTAAGTATATTTTGTATTTCTAAAATTATTTCATTTTAAATTTTATATTACTACCTAACAACAATGCCCCTTTCTCCAGCTTTCAATAGCATTTTTTTGTTTTCCTATAGGTTCTTGCTCACAGTCTTTTTAAGAGCTATTAGTTTTGCTAACATTCTTCTTCTGGACCCTTAGAATTTTATTAATATTCCCCTTGAGATATTTCCAGCTTCTTCTTGTTACCAATCCCAAGTTAATTTGCTTTAGATTTTGTTACTATAGCCCACTATTTCTGGTTTAAAAAAAAAGTGTACTTTTACTTTACTTTTGCAAAACAAATCATTCCAAAACTTAGTCTCTTAAAACAATTTAACTAATGAATTTTTCTTTGGGGGTCAATAATGAGTTTCATAATTTTACTCAGTGTCGTTCATGAGGCTATTATCAGTTATGGACTGGGGCTAATGTCATCCAAATTCTTAAATGGGCTTACAGACTCAGTATCAAGGTAGCTATTTAAACAGCTAACAAGTTGGTGTTGGCTAAATTCTAGAGGCCTTAGTTTCTTTTTACATGAGCCCCTCCTAGGGTTGAAAGAGAGTCTTCATGGCAGGGAGGATGGCTTCCTCCAGGAAAACTAATTCAAAATACCAGACAAAAGCTATAATGCCTTTATATGTTTATACCACAAAAATCCCACATGCTCATTGTTGCCATATTCTGTTGGTCACATGGTGTTAACTGTGATTTAACTTAGCAGTCCATACACAAGGATATGTATTTTTGAAAGTGTGAGTCAGTGATGTAGTCTTGGAGAGCTACAACATTGTTGACATACAATGCTTCCCAAGTGTATTTCTACTCTGGATATCTCACCTAAATTCAGCCATGTATATCCAACAGCTTAATTAAATCTCCATCTACATATTTAAAATATGTCCCTACATACAATACAGAAAATGCAGCACTTTATTTCATTCTTTTTGCCCTTCAAATACTTATTTCTTACTGACACACTCTTAACCTAGAAAATGGCAGCTCCCTTCTTCTAGTTGCTATGGCCAAATCAACTGAAATCATATTTAATTCATTTTTTTCTCATTCCATATCAAAATTCTCAAAATACTGTTTTATTTAAAAATATTTTTAGTATTTGCAGTATCTAAGCCATCTGTAGTATAAGCCACCAATATCTCTCAACCATATTATAATAGCCTGCTAATTAATTTTGCTGTTTTCTTCCTAAGTCACATAGTCTTTTCTAAAGCCAGGATACAAAGACCAAATCATATAAAATTTTAAGTCACATTATACTGTTTCCTTGCATAAAACCTTCTAAAGTCTCCCGTAATCATTGTGGGTAAAGTCCTTAATTTGGTTGACTAGGTAGTACCTGACTCATCTGACTGTAAATTCTTGGCTCTATACTTCTTTCTACCTACTGACTTCAATGCTTTACTTGACAAGACAAGATATAGTCTCATCTCAGGAACTTTGTACTAACTTTATCTAGAATGTTCTGTCCTTGATATATGTTTTCCTTCCTTATTTCTTTATATGTTTACCCAGACAGCAGCCCCTTGTGGGGGTCTACCTTGCAACCTTTTCAAATATTATGTCCTTACATGATCACTTCCTATTTTTTTAGCATAACTTAATATGTAACTTATATTTTAATTTATTGATGCATTTTTGGGTTTGTTTATCTAACTAAACTTAAGTTCACAGAAGGCAAGGATTTTCTTATTCCCTTCTCTGGAACCTAAAAGTGTGACCTGACATATAGTAGGATAAAAACATCCCCCTGCCAAGTCTCCGTCACTGAGGAAATTTATTTCCCTGCCTCTTATGGGTACATATGTATAGGCTTTGTGACTATTTTAACTAATAAGAAAATATTGATAGTAGAAATGACACTCTTCTACTTCTATACCTAGTCTTTAGGAGTATTACAAATCTCTATTTCCTCACAACTAGAAACATCTTGGCATACTTCTTCTTGGAATACAGTCACTATGCTTTGAGAGAACCAAGCCACAAGGAGAGGTAACATGCAGGCATTCTGTTTACAGTTTCAGCTGAATTCCCAGATAATGGCCAGCATCAACTCTCAGCTCTAGGAGTAAGCCATTTTGTATATTATGGTCCAATCAAGCCTCCAAATGTTTAACCCTCACATACTATCAGTGGGGCAGAGCTGTCTACCAGTGTCAAGTCACTTCACAAAAAGTGAGTTTGTTTTAAACCACTGACATTGGAATACATTTTCATGCCTTCCTAGATAACAGGAAAGGAATTTGGTACCAGAAGTCAAGTAGAACTTCAAGGAAAACCTAAATCATATGGTATTGGCTTTAAATCTGGTAAGGTTTACTCTTCAATGCCTCAAAGATATTGTTAAAGAAGACTGAAAGGATAAGAAAAAAGTTATTATCAGAGGTTAGAGGAAAGGTGAAGTGTGTTACATTGAAGAGGAAAGTTAGACAATATTTTTGACCACAATTTGTAATAATTTGGAAAACAGAAAAATATATATACATGGACTTGGTCACTCAAATTTTCTGGAAGAATGTTGAAAGTGCCATTTGGTTTATTTAAGCTGCTGCATATGATAAATTATACGTATTTAGAGAAAACTAAAAAAGAAATTGCACAGTTTTCAAATAAAATTGAAAGAAAAAATTATGAGCCAAGTTTTGCTGTGTTGAAAATGAAACTATTTCTTATTGTCAGTCTTTCCTGGAAAAAAGATTTTCAATGAATTAAATGGCCTTAGGGAAAATATTGAATCCAAAGCTTTGCCAAAAAAAATCATTTCAGCATCAAGATCTCAAGGGGCCTGCTGTAAGATCCTTTGTTAAGACCTCAAAAATGTTTGAGGAGTACCTTATAGACGCTCTTTTCTGGGCAAATAGGCTTTTAAAAATCATGACACCATCACATTTTTAAAGAGATTATCCATATAAAATAAGAATTAATGCACATGATCCATTCCTGAGTTAAGTAACAGATATACCTGATACCTATTCCAAAGACTAGAGAGCTAAGAAAAAAAAAGAAAGTGAGACTTTCAGTTTCTGGATTCACATGTAAGGGCCGTGAAAGTCATTCTCCATGTTAACAAGTAAAAACCCGAGAAAACTTGAAAAATTAATAACTTTTCTTACATCTGCAGGAGAAACAAGGTCACAGGGTAAATCGTTGCTCCTGAGAGTGGAAGGACAAGCAGATGTAAACAACTCACTGAACCAGAAACCTCTGTGGGAAATTTTGCTAAGGCAGAAAAATCCCAACTGTAATTGATTCACTCTGGCAAATCAGAGTTAAAAACTCCAGGGTACCTACTCCGGGGTACCATG
The DNA here is from genome assembly GCA_963574655.1 of Perodicticus potto. Classification (NCBI taxonomy): domain Eukaryota; kingdom Metazoa; phylum Chordata; class Mammalia; order Primates; family Lorisidae; genus Perodicticus; species Perodicticus potto. The sequence goes on from CAUYRH010053017.1 coordinate 65,882, forward strand.
TTTTTGTGAGTTTTACCTCTAAAAGATGATCAGATTCTCACAGTAAATATCAGAAAAGAATACCCTTATGCTTGCAGCAAGGAAAGGATACCATTTTAGAAAATGACAGAGCACTCTATTCTTAAATACAGTTCTACCCTCAGAGAAACTATTACTAGAGCCTAACCTGCTGGGGTTTTATCAGACGTTAGAGAAGAAAGATACCCAATTTTATCCAGCTCTATAACTATGTACACAGGAGATGGGAAATACCCACTTCCAGCACAATTTAACCATCTTGTCTAATGGGGGAGAAAAATATGGCAAGCACTCGTAAAGTCCTCAGTCCAGAGGCTCAGGCTCACTAAGACACTGAAGCCTAAATATAAGATAACTATAGAACACTTGCCTTCATTCCACATTAACCACCACATTACAAAAGCCTATTTAATGCAGTTTCTCTTAGCCAGTATATCAGCTTAATGTATCAAGAAAAATTATAAGGCATACTAAAAGACAGAAAACACTATCCAAAGAGATAGAATATCTATCAGAACCAGACATGGCAGGGATGTTGGAAATCATCAGACTGGGTTTTAAAACAATTATGAATAATATGCTAAGGGCTCTAATGGATAAAGTAGATAGCATGTAAGTACATATTGGCAATGTAGGTAGAGTGATGAAAATTCTAAGAAAAAAATGTTAGAAATAAAAAACAATATAACAGAAATGAAGAATGTCCTTGAGGAGCAAAGTTAGAGTGGACACCACTAAGGAAAGACTCTATAGGACTTGGTGGGTATGTCAATAGAAACCTGCAAACTGAAAAACAAAAAGACCAAAAAAAAAAAAAAAAGAAGAAGAAGAAGAAGAAAGGAATAAGAGAATATCTAGGAACTATGGGACAACTACAAAAAGTGTAATTTATGTGTAATGAGAATCCCAGGTGGAGAAGAATAGAGAAAGGAATATAAAAAAGTATTTAAAATAATGGTAAATGAGAATTTTTCCAAATCAATGTCAGACATGAAATTACAGATTCAGGAAGTGCAGAGAACATCAAGCAGAAGAAATGTCAAAAAATTACACCCATGCTTATAATTTTCAAGGTTAAAAATATATATATAAAGAAAAAAATCCCAAAAGAATCCAGAAAAAAAATTTTTTCTACCCTAGAGAAATAAAGGTATGATATCTTGTTTCTTATCAGAAACCATGTAAACAAGAAGAAAGGAAGCTAAAATGTTTAATATTGAGAAAAAAGTCACAAAGATGAAATTATGTATCTTGTGAAATTTTTCTTAACCAGTGAAGGAAAATAAAACTTGCAAAAATTGAAGGGGGGGCTGGTTGTCAGTAGAACTCTTGTAAAAACTATTTTTTTTCATTATGAGTATATATTATTTTACATTTAAATTTTTTTTTCTATTAAGTCATATACACATAGATCATGAATACATTTATGCATATGTGGGGTACAATGGTTTCACTTTTTTTTATACAATCTGATGTGGTTACATCAAACCAATCAACATAGCTTTTGCCTCATTTACTTGATTATTCTGTTAAGACATTTGTGTTCTATACTTCACAGATCTGACTTGTACCCTTGCAATATGTTCCATAGGAGAGGTCCTGACTTCTACCCTCCCTCTATCGCACCTTCCCCTCCCCCCTTCCCACTCCATTTCTCTCCTTCATCCTGGGCTACAGTTGCATTAAAAATATTAAAAATCAGTTTTTTAAAGAGAAGAAAAATAATATAGGTTAAAACATAGAATTGCACAAAGAATTGCATAAAATATTGGAGAAAAGACTAAGTGAAAGTAAAATAAATGCTTTTTTTCTTATTAACTCATTTCTAAAAACTCATTTTTCTTATTAAGTAAATAACAGAAATGGTTTTTTTCAAAATACTAGTAGCAACAATGTATTCAATTGTGTATGCTTATGTAAATATCATATGTGTATGTATATACATGTAGTATATGCTTAAGAATGCTTGTATTTAAGTGAAACTAATGGCAGCAATGATATAAGGTACAGAAGAGAGAAATTCTGAGTGTTTTTTTTAAGGTCCTCACAACCTATAAATCAGCATAATGATATTTGAAGGTAGATTTGGTTTAGCTTTAAATGTTTAATGTAAGCTATAGGACATGCACTAGGAAAAGTAAAAAAGCAAAAGTATAACTTATGTGCTGAGAAACGAGGAAAAGGGTATCATACAAAATTCTCAATGATACCACAAAAAGCAAAAAAAAAAAAAAAAGTCAAAAGCAAAAGGAGGAAAAAACCCCCAAGGATATCAAATAGAAAACAATAACAAATATCAATAATCACCTTGAATACCAATGATCTAAATGTACTAATTAAAAAATAGATCTTAAAGTGTATTATAAAATGAAATCTAACTATATGTGTCTGCAAGAAACCCACTAGAAGTGTAGAAATAGGTAAGTTAAAAGTAAATGCATAGAGGAAGAGATACCACTCTAATACTAATCAACAGAAAGCAGAAATGGCTGCATTAATTTCACAAAGAGGAGATTTCAAAGCAAGAAAATTTATCAAGGATAAAAGAAGCATTCAATAAAAATGTAGAAGTAAATTATCCAAGAGTACTTAATAATCCTTAATGGGTATGTGCCTAACAACAGAGTATACAAGAACCAATAGGCTTGCACAGGTGATAGAGCACACCATTAATCAACTGCATGGGATTGACATTAATCAACTGTTGGGACTGACCAACTTTATCCAAAATAGCAGGATACACATTCTTCTCAAGCTAGACCATATCCTGAGCCATAAAACTTAAAATAATAGATATTATACAATCTTCATTCTCAGACTGCAATGTAATTAAATTAGAAATCTGTAACAGAAGAATTAACTGGAAAAATAAAACATGGAGCTTAAACAATGTACTTATAAATAACACCTGAAGCAAAGGACAAATCTTAAGATAAATTTTAAAGTATTTTAAGTGAAATAAAAACGAAAATACAACTTAAATTTTGGGGACATAGAAAAAGAAGTATTTAAGGAGAATGTTATAGCATTCAAAGCATATATTACAAAAAAAAACACAAAAACTAAAATCAGTCATCAAGGCTTCCTTAATAGGAAATTAGAAAAATAAGATTAGTAAGTAGAAACAAATAAAAATTTGAGCAAAAATCAATGAAATTGAAAAATGCATAAACAAAGTAAAAAAAACCCTAAAAGGTGTATAGGTTACTAAAATTGAAAATCTTGTATCCATATTAAGAAAAAAGAGAGAAGAAACAAGTTACTAGTAACATAAAGGAAAGAGAAGACATCACAACAGATTCCATTTTTATTAAAATGATAATAACGGAATACTATAAACAACTCTATGTTCATAAATTTGATAACTTAGATGAAAGGGGTGAATTCTTTGAAAGACTCAATATGCCAAAATCACCCAAGAAGAAATATATAATCTAAATAGTTCTATATCTACTAAACAAATTGATTCGATAATAAATGATCTTCTAAAGCAGAAAGAACGAGGCCGGAATGGATACACTGGTGAATTCTACAAGATATTTAAGAGAAAAATTACACCAATTCTTGACAATCTTTTTCAGAAGATAGAAAAAGAAGGAATACTTCTAACTAATTCAATGAGGCCAGTATTACACTAATACCAAAATAATACAAAAACATTACAGGGAAAGTAGTCCAGTATCTCTTGTAATGCAAAAATGTAATTGCAAAAATCTTCAACAAAATATTGGAAAATTCAATCTAACAATGACTAAAAACAATTTTTTCTCCACAACTAGGTGGTATTTATCTCAGGTATGCAAGGCTCATTTAATATTAAAAAATCAATTAATGTTATTTATCACATCAATAGGCAAAAGAAAAAATTCACGTGAGCATATCAATAGATGCAGGTAAAAAGAATTTTACGAAGTCCAAAACTCATTCTCAATAAAGAATCAGTAAATTTGGAATAAAGGAGAACCTCCTCAATTTTATAAAGAATATCTGCAGAAAACCTATAGCTAACATCACAGTTTATGACCTGTAAGTGTTTGTACCTAAAATCAGGGAGAAGTTCAGGATTTCCCCTCTCATCACTCTTTTTCAACACTGTATTAGAAGTCCAACTTAATGCAATGGGACAAGAAAATGTAAGTTATACACACTGGGAAAGAAGATATAAAACTGTTTTGGTTTCCAATACTATTTGCATTAGCAATTGGTATGCATCTAACAAAATTGATATGCAGAACTATCCAAGAAAAACTTATAAATTCTGTTGAAAGAAATTTTAAAAAATTAAATAAAAATATATTTCATGTTTTTGGGTAGGAAGACTCAATATTGTCAAGATATCAGTTATTTCTGACTTGATCTATCTCAAGAAGTGTACCACAGAAGTGAGGGATGTTGGTAATAGGTGAGGGTAGGCATCCATTAATGATTGCTTTTATATTAGAATGGCAGAGCTGGATAATTATTGCCACAGGGAGAGTGTGGTCCATAAGTCAAAAATATTTACTATTAATACTTTTCAGAAAAAGTTTGCTGATCCTTGCTCTGGAACAGTGGTCCCCAATTAGTTTTGGCACCAGGGACAGGTTTCATGGAAGACAATTTTTCCACAGACCTGGGGGATGCTGGGAGGGATTCAATTCTCGTAAGGAGTGTCCAACCTAGATCCTGAGTATGTGCAGTTTACAGTAGGATTCTTGCTCCTTTGAGAATCTGATGCTACTGGTGGGACAGGAGGTGGAGCTTAGGTGGTGATGTGAGTGATGGGGAGCAGCTGTAAAAACAGATGAAGCTCTGCTGGTTAGCCCGCCACTTACTTCCTGCTCTACAGCCTGGTTCCTAGCAGGCCATAGACCAGTACTGGTCTGTGGCCCAGGGAGTTGGGGACTGTAGTTTTGGAATATATGTTTTCTTAGGACAGGGACCACAGTCCATTCCCTTTTTAATGCTTAAAATGGGACCATACACTGCCACATAGGTATCAAAATGATAAAATGAAGGTGTAAATACTAGCAGTACCAAAACAAAACAAACACCATGGCCAAGGCATGGAGTCTGTGTATAGAAGACATTCTTTCAAAAATGTTTAGGGACATGCCTCTCAGACTTTTAGAAAAGAGAGCCCCTTAGGAACATTAATACCATTGTCCCTGAGCATAGACTCTCAAGCCCAAGGAAAAGAGGGTGTAGCTCGAACATGTAGATGTGTTGTTCTGACCAAATTCAATACTTTTTTGGATTCAATATTTTTTGGTGGAGAGGGCAGGAGAATGAGATAGGTGTAAGAAATGTGAGGGAAAGAGGACAGAAGAGGCCCTGAAACTCTTTCAGGCTCTTGTTCTGGCATAAGTGGAAGGATGTGATGGAACTTTCAGGGCTTGCTTAAAAGCTGAAGAAAGTAGAACGTGGGAAGGGCGGTGTTATTCTTTTGACATTTAGTAAATTCTTTAGATTTTAGCATTCTAAAAAAAAATCTGTGAAGAAAGTGTGAAATGCAATTAAGATAGCTCTTCCACATATCACACTGAATAGACAATGCTTTTGTACATTTTGGAAAGAGTATGCAGAATGCAAAAAATTACTCAAAGATTGAAACATGATGAGCTCATTGTACAGAAGATCTGTTTTTTCTAGCACAGGGGTTACCTCAACTGAGTGCTCCTCAGAATCTCTTCCTCAGAATCTCTTCCAGCAATTCAATCAAACAGTAAAGAAGAGTGCATTTCAGCAATAACATTGAGAAAAGCTCATATCCTCATTACGAAATATAAAGAAGAAAAAAGATAACAGCCAGAAGTTGAGGAGCCAAGTACGGTTAACTATAGATACTTTTATAGTCTATAAAAGCTAAGTGCAATGTGTGAGAAGGCGTTTCCTTAGGGAGCCAGGGAATTGACTTAGAGTGCTGGTACATTATTCCTACTTAGAAACATTTATCATTATAAATAATTAAAAACTCTGATTTAGGTAGACAGTCTATGCTGAGGGAAATTCCAGGAAGAGATAGTGAACAAAATAATAGTCTCTATGGGCTAATATGAAGATGGAGAAGTAGAGAAAACATTCTGATATTATTCTTGGAAAAACAATGTCCTGATCTTTCTAACTTATTCATAAAAATGAATAAGGACATGTTCTTCATCAGACACTCATTGAATTGAACATGGTGGGCCTTATTAGTGGATAATGAGTTAAAAAGACATGAAGGTGAGCAATAATATATTATAGTTGCAGCTGGGCCTCAGATCTTCCATAAGCACAGTGACTATAATGCAACTTGGAATAAAAAAATTAGGATATGTTTACTTGTACATGTCTTTTAACATATCTACCTTAAATCTCTCAGGTAATCAATGGAAAAAACAGTGTATTAAAACTATCTATAATTCCATTCAATAAAAACAAAACAAGCTAAAGTTTATCAATAGCTCACTTTTTAAGAAGGGAAATGCTGAATCATATTTTCCCCTCAAGTCTATTCTTTTTTTCTGGAGTGAAATTACTAATGGAATAGATTTGTGTGCTGGTTGATGCATGTAGTTAAAAAGGGATTGAATTATAATAAGAAAGAAATGTAAGAATAATAATAATTACACCACTTAGCTTTGGGTAGCACATCTTTTTATGCCTTCAGGGCATTTCAAAAGTTTGACTTTTTCCTGCAGAAAACTACCTCCTTTAATTTGTAATGCTTAACAAAATGACCTATTTATTGTAAGATCTTTAGTATCTGAAAAATGAGGTATGAAAGTTACCAAAGTCATTTATGTCACTGTGGTGGAGTCCCTAGTCAAGTCGTTAAAAGAGAGTAACAGTAAAACCCAAATGTCTCTTGTGAATCTCTTGTCCTAATAGGCAATTTTTTACTGATTTAGGAGATTCCAGATGCAATGGGTGTTAGATGCTATATTTGAATTTTATATATGATTCTCTAAACTTTAGCTATGACGTATAATTGTTTATAAATATCTAGTTCACATGATTGGAACTACAGGTTAAATCTGAGTTTAACTTTTCTTTCTTTCTTTTTTTCTCACTTTGATAGTCTCACTCTGTCACTTTGTCTAGAGTACAGTGGTGTCACCATAGTTCACTGCAACCTCAAACTCCTGGGCTCAAGTGATGCATCAGCCTTTCCAGTAGCTGGGACTATAGGTGTGCATCAGCCTGCCTGGTTAATTTTTCTATTTTTAGTAGGAAGCCTGGTTCTCTTCTTTCTCAGGCTGGTCTTCAACTCCTGAGTAAAATGTTCCTCCTACGTTGGCCTCCCAGAGTGCTAGGATTACAGGCATGAGCCATTGTGCCCAACCTGAGTTGTTTTAAAATACTTTCTTAAGATAGGGATTGCTGCTAAATATTTGATAATGATGCTTTAAATTATATTTAGGCTTAGAAATGACAACAAAAAGGTTCACATTTGTTGTTCTTTTCATTTGATCATTTTAAACCATACAAAGATTTATGGGATATCCTAGATGAGTGCATATTTATTTACAATTCAAAATGTCACCTTGAACCATTGCTATTGTTCTCTGAATTTACTGATGAAGCCAAGAGCAGTGTTAAATTGAACAATTTCTTTAATTAAGATATCTCAGTTCACAAGGTAAAGTTGGGATTTAAACCCAAACCTGTCTGACTTCAAATCTTTCTTTTTCTTAAAAAGTGCCTCTTCCTATGAGGACAGAAGCATTCATTCATAAGCTAGGATGAAGGCTTTTCCCAACTGAAACTTCTATCAAAATTACTCCCTGATGAGGACTGGTTTCTTTCCTCTGCACTGACATTTGGTAACTAAGTAGGGAAGTGTAAGGCATCTTACATTCCATCTGATCACCTTATCTAATCTAGATATCACAGTTGGCACCTCAGAATGAGCTGCTAGGGTGGAGAGCTTTGGCCATTTCTGGTCTTATTCAGACTTTGGCTAACGATCGGTTTCTGGTTTTACTAAGTCTGAACCTGGTCCAAGTCACTGAATCAACAACAACAACAAAATGTTCATTGAATGCTTGATTACATCTAGGCTTTTAGCAGTGTTACTAGTGTTTTTGACTTTTGGGTTTTAAATGATTTTGTTCACCAAATACCTACCATTCAACACATTGACAATCTTACAGTATGTCTGATGTTATGGCTTTTGTAAGAACTAAGTAAAATTAAACTTTATTTTTGAACTTCTTGTACTATTTCAGAGATAATATTTACTTTAACATATTTCTTATTAAATTTTTTGTTATAAAATCAGTTCAACTGTTTCATTAAAAATTCATGCTATATAATGGATTAAATAAAATATCCTATCTTCCTTTTCCAAAATTCATCCCCTGCCAGTCTCACTATCCAAGGAAACTATTATTAACTTTTTACTTATTTTCTAGTGGCCTGTTTAACTTCAAATAATGTACTGATTTGATATGTGATTTACTGATTTGTTAAATTACTACAATGCCTAATGAATCTATACTATAAAAAATAAGAAATTATGGCTCCGGTAACTGTGGGGCAGGACTGCTTGAGCCCAAGAGTTTTGGGGCTGCAGTGAGTTGATTATTCTACTGCACTCCATTCTGTGTGACAAGATACTCCCTCCAAACAAAATTATTCACATTCCATTTTTCTTTCAATTCTCTTTTATTCCACCTCTCACTTCTTTGTTATGTCACCATTTTTATGTTACTAAGCTTTAGCATTTCCATTGTGTTGTTTAAACATTTAAGTGTTCTGTGCTATGTCTAGACTGATTCCAAATAATCAAATGTTAATAGGCAGCATTTACAATATGGTTTTCTAAATATTTTGTTCTATAAAGTTAAATGAGAATGGATCCATAGAGAAGAAAATGTAATTCAATGGCATTAAAAATTCATTACCTCAAAAAAGACTTCCATTGTTAATGTTAAATGGACTCTTTGTTTTTTATTTTCTGCCCAGTTTCCTGCAAGCCTTTTGTATTATACATGGTGCACGGGTGTTTCTAAAACTGATTCTATATATTTTCTCACATTTTGTTGATAGTTTGGCAGAGTGGAGTATGTGACACTACAAATATTTTTCACCAAATATTTAAAGACATTCTTTCACCTCTAATTTCCCATGAAATTTTTTTTTGTCAGTATATGGTTATCATGCATTTGATAACCATAAGGCTTTATTTGATAACATTGAAGTATTACCAATAGCACCAGTTTTTACCCCAAAGATGGAATTCTTTCTAGTTAGGTGTCACAAAGTCAATATATAAAACCAAAAGTGAATGTAAACAGGTCAGGCATTATTCAATTGGCCAAAGAATGAGGAGTTAGGAGCACCTCCCCCAAATCAACTTCTCCCTCAGTAAGAGTGAGAGGGGTATAAGATATAGGATTTCTTTAAGTGAAAGGTTGGTATTAAAAGCAGAAGGTAAAATATTTATGTCTTTCCTGGGAATGGGCGTGGAACTCAGAATTGGAACACCGCCTTAATGTAGAAATTAGATTATAATGAAGTTAAAGGTTCTTTAGAGGTCTAGTGAGCTGCCCTTTTGGTCATAGTGGTTTCAGTTGGTTTAATCAAGAGGGAAGCTCTGTAGGTATTCTGTTTCTTAAAGGCAAGTAGAGTTAGCAGCAGGGAGATGGAGAGGGTAGGTAAAAACAGCTACTTCCTGTAGGCTGTATGCTAGATAGCGGAAGTATTTAATGAATACCTTCTCCTGTGTAGGTAACTTTTATTTCTCTATAGAATAAGTTTTCAGAATTTTTCTTTGTCCTTATGATTTATTTTACAATGTTGTGTCTTGGTATTGGTTTTTATTATCCCTCTCACAAATCCTCCAAATTTTCACTCTAAAGCTTCTCCAATTTAAAAAGTAGTTCTTACATTCTGATTGGTCTCTTTCTATCTATCATTTTGACTTTTTTCTTCTGGAAACATTGTTAGATACATTTCAGACTTCTAGGATCTTTTATGATTTTTCTCTCAAATTTTGTGTGTCAGTTTTTACAGTCATTTTTAAAATCATGAACTTGATTGTCAGCCATATTTCCTTTTCTACCACTTACTCCATATTCATAAAAAGTCACAATATTGCCTTTTTTATGACTATTCTTTTTCTTTGTCATCTGTGATAATAATCTTAAAATATATCATTCACAGTGATTAAAATTTTTGTTCCCCCAATGTTTCTACTGGGATCCATTATTTTATATATTCTTTGTCATGTTCTTGGTACTCTTTTGTTTGTTTGTTTGTTTAATACTTGTAGCAAGGATTACTATAAAACTCTACTCATAGGGCCAGAGACCCTTGTGGTATTAGGGAAAACTTGCCTCTCATGCAGCAGACTACCTACACTAGTGAGTTCATCAGCAATCAGTGGCCTAATCGCCAAGCTCTAACAAGGTGCACAGGAATACCTATTTTTTTCTAGAGACTTATTTGGAAACTCTAATCATAAATTCATTACCTTGTTGTTTCAAGGGATGGTGATGTCCACATAACACAGAGGAGAATCTGTGTTACACAGAGCAGTGTCAGGCAGGTTAACATACCATGCCTCTGTGAGAGGTTGGTGGTCAGCTCTGGGATCAGTAACCGCCAGAAGATGTGGCTCCCAGAATGCTGCCTGGATCTGGTTAGTGAAAGTTCCAAGAGTGAAGCAGCCAGCAATAGGAGTGGCTCCAGTGGCAGCAGTAAACTTCAGTACAGCTTCCTGGCCAGTATTCCTGGAAGACATGACACTGACATCAGCAGGATTTTCAAGGGCAAAAATGGCAGAAGCTGCCAACAGGAGCTTCTCCTAGGTCCTCTTCAGATTTATCATGTAGATACCATCACTTTTCCTTTTGTAGATGTACTATTCCATTTGGAAGTCAAGGTTGAGGCCAGTGGATTTCTGCTGCAAGGAATTTGAGAACATCCTGCAACTTCATCTGTAGGACATCAGGACTCTAGACATCATGAAAGTTTCTCTTTAAGTTACGATGAGGATACAGAACAATGCCATGTGTATCCTCTTTGACCAGCATGGGAAGCTGTTGGTACTCTTCAAATACCATATGACTCATTATTATTTGTGTATATTTATGACTGAAAAACATTATGATGATTAGTGTAAGTAGATGTTTCCTCTTTGTGTAGGTCTTTTCTGAACGGATCTTTTTACTAAATGTAGAGTATAAATGTCTGAACATAATAACTAAGAAAACGCCATGAAAGCTATGTTAACCAGTTCGATGAAAATATTTCAAATTGAATATAAAACCAACACATTTTACCCCCATGATTGCATTAATGTACGCAGCTATGATTTAATAAAAAAAAAAAAAAGTTGGGAAAAAGTAGCCTGTGCCAGTTAGGAAAGCGTGTAGGCAGATCTTTTATGAGATGTGTGGAGTGAATTTATTTGATGACATCATAGATTATTATAATATATAATGAGAAAAATAACCTGAAATAATTATTCATTGGTGGTCCAGTTTGAAACCCATGGTGTACTGACTGAACCTTGGCTTATCACTGTTCAACTGAATCACTTTCTGGTGACAATTGCTAAACTCTTAAGTAGGGTCTCTTTCCTGAACTTTTCTATATGCCTTTTGAGTGAAATTTTTATAATTAATCTCTATTAAGAAGCTGACTTTTTGCTACACATATTTAATATGCTTCTTCAATGAATATCATGTTGTAAATAGATATGATCTTTTCTATACTACACAAAGTTCCTATTGACATCTCAAGTTTTCACCACAGGAAACAATGAAGACCAAAAATAAAATAGCAATTATTAAGAAGTGATACAATACCAGGAAATGAAAAGGAATATTAAGTCACATTAGAATACTTCAGAGCTCATTGAAAAACATTTGAGAAAAATTACGAAACTTAAAAACATGTGAAATGTAGATGAGGCAGAATAATGCTTCCTGGATGAATAGAGTAAGAAAAGTTTTTAATGGCAAATGAAAAAGCACATTTAAAAATCTGCAGTACTTGGTGTTTGTTCTTTCTATATCTATCATAAAGAATGAATAAAAATACATAAAAATAAATAAGACAAACTCATATTTGTCTTTTCCAATGGAGGGATGAAAAGAAATTCTGATGAACTCCTTCAAAATACTTCATAGCCATGTAGTACACATATTTGAAGGCTCGAGTTAGTGCCTTAAATACTGTGTTTAATTTAATGTTAGAATGTCAATGCTTGCTTCACTATTTTAATTTTATTCTTTAAAAATCAATCATTTTTTCCCAGTTTGCTTTAGTTTCTGATTAGGAAAAGTGGTTTTCATGTTAAAAGAAGGCACAAAACTTGTTTTTTCTAATACATGGGATGTGATTAATAAAAAAATTAGATAATATCTAAGTAAACTCAAATATTATTTCATTGAAGTTTCATGAATGTATGTTTTTATAATTATGCTCAACTGCAAAAACAACAGTTGGTTTATGTAACAAATCAAGTTATTTTACTACTAGAAAAAAATGAACATGAACTAAAGTCATGTTTTTAAAAAATGAATAGAAGATATGAGCTGAGATATTGAATTCACTTTGTCTTCAGAGGCCCAACAGTTGTTTTGAAGTTCTTTAGTTCTTGATGCCCAAATGTATAGATCTTTATTGGTTTAAGGTCAATGATTTTCTATAGACATAGAGTCTTATAAAAATAAAACTACTGATGTACTCTCCATGTGTGTATGTTTGTGATGTCTGTGCATGTTTATTTTTATGTGAAATGTTTTGAGGAGAGATCTATCTACCTTTGCTTGGTTGGTGCTCTTGTTGGCATGCGAGGATGCAAAGTATATCAGTCAATAGAGGACTTTGATCTTTGAAAGGCCTCATGGCTATTGTGTTGATCTACTGAGCAAATTTGTCACAGAACAAAAATCATGATTGCAAGTTTCATATTTGTTGAACTGTGCTTTAGTCTTCCCAAAAGGAAGACAAATTATACAAATTTGTCCTGAAGAAAACAGTAATTTTGTGATGTTTATTGTATTTTAAAAATATATAAAATGTCACTAAAAGTGAAAACAAGGGAAATTTTATAGTATTCTCTTGGCTGATGTTAATTACAGTTGAAAAGGGTGGTCTTTGCTTTATGCACACTCTCTAAATACAATATCAACATCTGTAATGATGCTAAGATGACAAATGAGAAGGAATTTCATCCTCCAAATTGCTATTATTTTATGGTTCTAGGTAATGCTGCTTTCTTGTTAATAATTCATAGGAGTTTGGAGTCGTTGTCTGTTAACTCATTAAACTATATTACTTTGGTTCTTTAGCTTGGGAATGCATCACAATCTCTATTAGTAGTTTACAATATGCAGTACAGAAGCTCAAAAGACGCAGACTGCCTAATCTTTTACTGGCCTAGTAATTTCTGTATGGACTTAGAACCTCTCCATGGTATCCATTGAAGCCTCCAAATCTGACTTTTATGTACTTGTTTCATACTAGTAACCGTATAGTAAATGTTAATGAATTTGGAATCAAGCTTCATTTGTCTTATGTAAATTGGTCTACTGTCTTTGAAATCCACCATTTTACTTTTATGCTGAAATATTAAAAACATATCATGATTTAGGTTACCCTCAAATATAAAGTGTAATAAGATATTAGCTCCAAAACACCTTGGGAAACATGGATCACTGCAAACTTTCATAAAAACATGGCACAGAGACATGACTTCTGTCTCCTCTTCCATCTATAAGCGTTTCTGTACAAGTTCAATCAAAAATTCACTCAAAGGCCAGTCTTGAATTTTTAAAAGTCTTTCTCAATGTCAATGACTATAAATATATTGGACAGTCTAACACATAAATATGAGGGCATTCACAGTAAGTAATAATAATCATAAATGGCCCATGTATATTTTGCATCAAGTATTCATAAAGTATATACAGAGCATACCAAAAACGTATACACATTTTAAGAATGGAGAAAGCTGTATTAAAATTGTAATACTCACTATATACTGATGACAAAAGATGAATGCAAGTCACATTGAACACCTCTTGTAATTGTAGAAGTCCAACACAATTTGAGTATTACAAATTTAATATAGTTTTTTCCTTTCTTACAATGTGCATACATTTTTCTGGCACCCTCTCTGTGTGTATATGTATGCAAAGTATGTATGTGTGACATGTTCACATTACATTTGGCTCATTTCAGTGTGGGAATATAGAGACTTTTGGCTTTCCTTGTATCAATAGGTAGAGAGATTCATGACAAAGCATCCTGCATCAAAACTATGTTTTTCAAGTCAAAGGTGAGTAAAAAGCCTCTTCATAAACTCAAATTGGTGTCTTTAACTCAGTCACACTTGACTTTCAGTATGTTTCAGGAGGTTCATTCAGCTGCCCCGAAATTGAAAAAGACACCCACACATAAACATCATTAATATAGACATTTAAATAACCTTTTCAAGAAGACTAAGAGAGATTGTAAAATAGGAAGGCATACAACCTTCCACTAAATAACTTATTTTCATTGTGTGCATAGTTACTGAAGGGTATGAGAAAGGAGTTCATATGGAGACACAAGATAATATTCCTCATGTCACAAGTAATGTCAACAGCAACATGGTTAGCTATAGAACAAAGAAGACATTTTGAAAATCATATTATATATATTGAATACACAATCACATTTATTGTGATAAACTTCTTTATATGTATTTTTGAAACACATAGAATGAATTAAATTGAAACCATGATTCTTTTTAAATTGGTACCATAATTCTTTAATAACAATGCTGTTATTTTCTTTCTTTCTTTTTTTTTTTTTTTTGTGAGACAGATCCTCAAGCTGTCTCCCTGGATAGAGT